>MCJB01002253.1:2002-14696 GCA_002018475.1 Nicotiana obtusifolia | reverse complement strand
TTTTTGATGCATGGCTAATTCCCTCTTTTTCAAAAGGTTGTAGGGAAGGAAAATCGTGAGTATGACTGGAGCTTGAAGCACTCATCATGAATATTTGTGGTTGCGGGGGATTTTTGATTTTTGGAATGGGTGGAGTCTTAGGATCGGGTGGCTTTTTGGGTTGTGAAGTATGGACTGGTGGTGACTCGGGGTTAGGTGTAGTTTCACTATCCTCCCAGCTTGGAGTGAATTTTTTTGGAAGGTTTGGCCACTCTTGGGGTTTGTAACTGACAAGAAATTCATATTTACCAGGACGGCTTAATGAGCCAATTGAAGGGTCTTTATTTTCATATCTGGCTCGGAGTTGTTTTTCAGTGGTGTTCTTCTTTTTCTTGGATTTGGATTTGGCTTTTTTGAGAGCTAAGTTTTCTCCTTTGTATTCTCCCTCCGGGTCTTCGAAACAGTCTTGACAGTCGCAATCAAGATCCCAAGGGCAGTGTCCCGTAAAGGGGCATTTGTATGGGACACTGCCCTTGGGATCTTGATGGCCAAGAATTCCAGATGGACGTCCGAGATCCAAAAGGCGCACAAAATATTTCAGGCGCAGACGGCCAGGAAATTTTCACAAGAAGGACAGATGCTTTATTTGCCACAAAATTGGACATTTTACAAAAAATTGTCCCCAATCAAGAAGATCTGTCAAACTCCTGGAAGAAATTGAAGATTACACTGGCATACATCTTGCAAAAGAGGAGGACCTTGAATCTATATTCTCTGTGGACGACGAACCCAATGAAGAAACTATATTTTCTCTTGATATCTATGAAGATCAAGGAAATGATCAGTACCAAATCTCAAAACCAGTGATCGAGGCCCGAGAGGAGATCAATGCTCTCACAGTCGTTCCTCAAGTAGAACTCAAGGTCTATACATCGAAATGGGATAAACCAGCTCGAGTTATTGCTTTCATCGACACCGGAGCTGCATCCTCACTCATAAATCCTACTGTTCTTCTTGAAGATCAATGGGTGCCGCATTTCAAGGATTTCAATACTGCATCAAATGCAATCTTAACCACAACTGTCATTACAAAGCACCCCGTCACGATTGAGTTCTTCCCAACGCTGAAGTATAGAACCAAGCTGCTAGGATCTGATGTGCCAGGAAAAGATCTTATTATTGGATTCGACATTTACAGGCAGCTTAGAGATCAACTCCAGATCAAGGCCAATGGGATAGCTTTTAAAAAGCAGTTCAGACCTTATTATGAAATTCCAAGGCTATTCCAGATCACCGAGGACGAACAAATCAAAGAGATTGAGCAACATCTCATTGAACATTCATGTGGTGAATCCCACAAGGAATTCATGAAGAAAGGGAAAAGCCCGTTATGGAAAAACTAAGAGTTTTTTATCAAGCTCCCTTTCAAGAAAAATGAAAACATCAATCCGACAAAAGCCAGTCATTCAGGCATGAATCCAGATCATCTTCAACTTGCAAAGAAAGAATGCGAAGAACTTTTGGAATTTGATCTGATAGAAACGTCGGATTCACAATGGGCATGCGAAGCATTTTATGTCAACAAAAGAGGTGAGCAGACAAGAGGAAAACTCAGGTTAGTTATAAATTACCAGCCGCTAAACCATTTCCTCCAAGATGATAAATTTCCCATACCAAATAAACTCACTCTTTTCTCCCACTTAGCCAAGGCCAAATATTTTTCCAAGTTTGATTTAAAATCTGGATTTTGGCAACTGGGAATCCACCCTGAAGACCGACCCAAAACGGGATTTTGCATCCCCGATCATCACTTCCAGTGGAAAGTCATGCCCTTCGGTTTAAAAACTGCACCCTCCTTCTTCCAGAAAGCCATGATAAAAATCTTCCAACCCATCCTCCATACCTCCTTAGTCTATATTGATGATATCCTGTTATTTAGTGAGACATTGGACGAACATGTCAACTTGCTTCGTCAATTTGAGGCATTGGTAACACAGTACGGAATCATGCTCTCAGCAAAGAAGATGGTTCTTGCTCAAAAAGAGATTGATTTTCTCGGAATGCATTTCGCCCGAGGTGAATATAGTCCAGGACCGCATATATGTCAGTAATTACTTAAATTTCCGGATACCAACCTCACAACAAAGCAGATTCAACAGTTCTTGGGTGTCATCAATTATGTTAGAGATTTCATCCCAAATATCTCTACATACATTTTACCGCTGCCAAGTTTTCCGGCAATATGGAGGATCCATTCTCAAACCTTTTGGTGTCAATCCAGAATATCCATTCTGCCATATATTCATAGCTCAAGCCAAGGATTTTCCACGAGAATTATTATGGTTTTTCTGGTACCTATGCCATCAGTATTATATTTCATGGAATTCAAGTGCAACGTCTTCAAGGATTTTGATGCCATTGCACCATCCCTTAGAATATTTTTACTATGGTTCAAACCTAGAAGATATTGGATTAAATGTTTCAGCGATTCCTATGCAGCAAAACTATTTATGTTTCATAGGCCAGTAAAGATTATTAATGGAAAAGTCCAGGTGCAAGCAGAGGCATCATTCTGGTGGAAATTTCCCGTGTCCATTTTATCCATGGAGGACGAGTATAGCGAGGCACAAAGAATCATTTTCCAGCAAAATAGGTGCATCCCAAAAGAAATATGGACAAAAGAATGGGCTAGTTGGAATTATACCAGTACCCGTCCTCACTGGGAAAAAGTCCGGGAAGCTGCAAAAGAATATCAAACACCATATGAAGTCATCCGAGAAAGGATCACTCACGACATTTCCCGATTAAAGTTGCGGATTACATCTCTCAGTCCAAAGGGAAAAGATCATAGCAGTGACGAACCGTCAAGTTCCAGGCGCTACTTCACAAGGTCTTCGAAAAGATGCCTGGAAGGTAATTCAGTGATCGATAAAGGATTATTGCCTTAATCCTTGCTAATCCCACCTTAATCCTCCATTACCTATCAAAAAATCCTCAAAAATATCCTACCCATGCAAAGACAAATTCCCACATCTTTCCATAACTAGTCGGGCCCTACTTCTCGTTGTTTTCCTACCATAATCATCCAAAAACTCTCAAAACATATCCTACCCATGCCTAGACGAATTTCCACATCTTTCCATGCTATGCAGGCCCCATTTCACCTTGTTTTCACATGCTTTCACATGCCTCCACATGCTTCTTCACATGCAACACAATGCAGTCACATGGCGTCACATGCTTTCACATGCTACACCATGTATATTTCAACCCGTTCACATGCTTTCAAGTGTTTTTAGTGGTTTGCCTAAAGTCCTTCACATGCCAAGAAGGACCCGCTTGTAGATAAGTTTGCCATGTAAGATAGGTTTGCTTTATCTAGAATGTTTGTCTTGTAATAACCTCCTAGTCCTATATAAAGGAGGGCTTGTAGTAGTTGTAGGATCATCTTGTAATCATATTATATTTGCATCAAATAATTGCCTTGTACAAAAGCAGAAAATCATCTTGAAAAACCTTAGAGTCATCCTAGAATTTTCTTGTAATTTTCGTGCACTCTTTGTAAATCTATTGTGATATATTCCATATGAGTTCTTTCTAAATTTCCTTCTTGTTCTTCCTTTCGAATTGATGGAAAGGCCGGTCCATGTATGAAAATAGAGTAAGTGTACTCTTTGAAAGTTAGCTTGTTGTAGTACGGTCCATGTATGAAAATAGAGTAAGTGTACTCTTTGAAAGTTAGCTTATTGTAGTGTGAAAGTTTTCTGAGTTATGAACAGTTAACGTTGGTTATAGTACAAAAGTTTTCCGAGTTGTGTAGCTTGGCAAGGTTGAAGGCAGCCCCTTTTGTAGGAAAACTTTTGCGACTATAAACAAATTAACTGCTTGTGTAGCTTGGCAATAGCCAGCCCGTTGGGTGTAGCTTGGCAATAGCCAGCCCCCTTTTTGTAGGAAAACTTTCGTACCTATGATTAAGCTTGCTTTCCTCGAGTCTCTTGATTTATTCTTTGTACTGTGGTGCCGTTCCTGCGATTAGGCTTGCTTTCACGGAGTCTCTTGCTCTGTTCCTTATACTGTGCGCCTCCTCTAGAATTGTCTCCTTTAGGATATCAACATTAGGAACACATAAGCAACCATAGAGTCACAGAACACCATCATCTCCGATAGTAACTTCCTTGGCATCACCTCGCAGCACTGTCTCCTGAAGAACCAGTAAGTGCGGATCATCGTACTAATGAGCCTTGATCCGCTTGAATAAAGAAGACTAATCCACAACACATGCAAGACTCGTCTGGGCTATGAAATATCCAACCTCACATGTCGGTTAGCTAAGGATTGAATGTCCAAAGCCAAAGGCCTCTCCTCTGCTGATATGAACGCCAAACTACCCATACTCTCGATCTTTCTGCTCAAGGCATCTTCAACCATATTTCCCTTCCAAGGATGATAGAGGATGGTAATGTCATAATCCTTCAGTAACTCAAGCCACCTGCGCTGCCTCAGATTAATATCCCTCTGCTAAAACAAATATTGCAAACTATGGTGGTCGGTGTAGACCTCGCACGCCACTCCATATAGATACCTATAGATTTTTAGAGCATGAATTATCGCAATCAACTCCAAATCGTGCACATGGTAATTCTTCTCATGGGGCTTCAACTAATGTGAAGCATTTGCAATAACTCTCCCCTCCTGCATCAATACACAACCCAAACCAACGCGTGAAGCATCACAATACACGGTATATATCCCCAAATCAGAGGGCAAAAACAACACTGGTGCTGTAGTCATTATGATCTTGAGCTTCTGAAAGCTCGCATTGCAATCATTGAACCATCTGAACTGAGCACCATTTTGGGTCAATCTCAAAGGAGCTATAATTGACGAGAAGCCCTCCACAAATCGAAAAGAATAACTAATTAGTCCCAAGAAATTCCTGATCTCGGTCACTGTGGTAGGACGAGGACAACTCTGATCTGCCTCAATCTTCTTAGGATCCACCTTAATACCCTTACTTTGAGAACGTAGCATATAACTTTTGTTCCTGCAAAGTCTAAAGCACTATCCTCAAATGCTGCTCGTGCTCCTCCAAACTACGCGAGTAGATCAATATGTCATCAATGAAGACAATGAAAAATAAGTCAAGATATGTGGCCTAAACACCCAATTCATCAAATACATATATGCCGCCCGGACATTAGTCAAGCTGAAGGACATCTCTAGAAACTCATAGTGCCCATATCTAGTCCAGAAAGTTGTCTTCGGAATATTTGTAGCACGAATCTCAGCTGATGATACCCAGATCTCAAGTCGATATTTGAAAACACTTTAGCACCCTGTAGATGATCAAACAAGTCATCAATGAGCGGCGACGGGTACTTATTCTTGATGGTAACTTTGATCAGCTGGCGGTAATCAATGCACATCCGCATACTCCCATCCTTCTTCTTCACAAATAATACCGGTTTACCCTAAGGTGACACACTCGGCATGATGAATCCCTTCTCAAGCAACTCTTGAAGCTGCTCCTTCAAATCCCTCAACTTCATTGGAGCCATGAGATAAGACAGAATAGAGATAGGCTGGGTGCCTGGTGCCAAATCAATGTCGAAATCTATAGCACAATTTGGTGGCATGCTTGGTAGATCAACAGGAAATACATCGAAAAACTCCCACACCACAGGCACTAAATCTATCGTGGGAGTCTCCATAGTAGTATCTCGAACAAATGCTAGATAGGCAAAATAAACCTTCTCAGCCATATGTTGAGCCTTTAAGGTAGAGATATCCTAACTGGATTTGCCAATAGATGAACCTCTCCACTCTAACCTACGCAACTCTAGCATCGATAAGGTAACAATCTTAACATGGAAATCGAGAATGGGATGGTATGGAGACAACAAGTCCATGCCTAGGATAACCTCGAAGTCAATCATATCGAGCAATTGAAGATCCGCTCTGGTCTCATAATCACAGAAAATTACGACACAGGGCCGGTAAACTCGATCCATAACAACAGAATCACCCACGAGCGTGGACACATATACAGAAACACCTAAGGATTCACGAGATACATTCATATAAGGATAAAATAGAGAAGAGACATAGGAATAAGTAGACCCTAGGTTAAATAGTACTGAAGCATCCCTACAGCAGACACAAATAGTACTTGTGATCACTGCATTCGAGGCGACTGCCTCTGGTCTAGCTGGGAAGGCATGGAATATAGCCAGAGTGCCACCTAATTGGCCTCTATCTCTAGGATGACCCCTACCCACCTACCCTCCGCCACTGGCCGGCCGAACAGGCAGTGCGGCAGCTGGTGCATTATTCATGGGTTGATGGTCCTGCTGCACTGCCTTGACCTGAAGTCTGGAAAAAAACCTCTTCACGTGGCCCAACTCCCCACACTCAAAACAACCTCGATGAGCGTGGAACTGCTGACTCTGAGTCTGACCATGATAGCCCGAATACCCACTAGAGGAACCCTGAATAGCTAGCGGGCGATAAGTACTCTCTGGAATAGCGCTGAAGTGGGGTCGCACTGGAGCACCTCGAGTAGGCTATGGTGTTGAATGCATGGGCGTGCTATGATGGCCCCTCATAAACTGACCCCTGCCCCAATACTGAATCCACCAAAATGCCAAGGCCGTTAATCCCTTGACATAAAATATCTGCTCTTGTTGCGGATATGCTCAATCCTTCGATCTATCTCCACATCTTGGAAGAATGGAGTCCCCATCTCTACCTCTCGGGACATAGAAACCTGGATCTTAGGGTGAAGCTCTGTAATAAACCTCTACACCCTCTCTACATCTGTGGGGATTATAAGGGCTACATGATGAGACAAGTCAGTGAATCTCGTCTCATAGTCGGTCAAAGACATCTGACCTTGTCGGAGCCGCTCAAATTGACCGCGTAGCTCCTCTCGTTGTGAAGGTGGAATATACTTCTCCAAGAAGATATGTGTGAATTGATCCTAACTCAAGGGAGGTGAACCTGCTTTCCTGCTCTGGAGATAAGACTGCCACCATCTACGGGCCTTACCCTCTAGCTGAAATGTGGTAAAGTCCACCCCGTTGGACTCCACGACTCCCATGTTGTGTAGCCTCTCCTTACAATGGTCAATGTGGGTCCTTTGACTGCTCACCGCTAAAGATAAGAGGATGAATCCTAGTCTATCTATCTAGCTACTTCTGCTCTTCAACGGTCGCAGTCGATCTGGCCTCTGGTTTAACTGCTACAACCGACTGAGCCCTGCCTGTAGGTAGTGCACCTGGGGTTTGATAATTGGCAGCAACATGCTCAGGGGAATAAGCGGTAGGGATCAGTGCTCCCCCTCCCACCTAAGATGTGGGCGGATCTGCTGGAAATAGCCCAGTCTGAGCCTTAGAATCCATGAACCGCAACATAAGACCCACGACCTCTTGAAAGCCCGGTGCAATCATAAAATTTGTTGGGGCTGGCTCAGCTACAGGTGCCTCATCCTGGTCCTTAATAACAGGATCCTCCACTGGATCCACTTGTGGTACTACAAGAGCAACTCTAGGAGGCCCTCGTCCTCTAACAGGAGTTGTGTCCCTCCCTCGGCCTCTACCTCAACATCTAACAACTAAGGGAGCAGCCTCTCTGCCGCCAGGTACAGCCATTGTGCGTGCTCTAACCATATGTGAGAGAATAAGTGAAAGAAACTTAGTACAACTTCAACTGCATGATAGGAGATGAAGAAAGAGAAGTTTCCTAACACCCTATAGCCTCTCGAAGAGAAGTACGAACATCTCCGCACCGATCCATAGACTCTACTAGGTCTACTCATGACTTGTGAGACCTATGTGAACCTAAGGTTCTAATACCAAAATGTCATGACCCAAATCCCATAATAGGTCGTAATGACGCCCAACGATGTTGTTAGACAAGCCAACACGTGAACCACCAACTTAATTATCCATTTTTTGTTTTAAAATCAGGAATTTCATTAAATACACATAATTAAATCTAGAACTCGTGGAAACATACGTTCTTCTTTACCAAAATATCGAGTATGAATAATACATAAAACAAAGTGATAATAATAATAAGTATAATCATGAATATCCACTAGGAACCCATAAAACCCAGTGTCACAAGTGCATTAACCATCTAGTAGAATACACAAAACCTATATAGCTATTGTCAGAAATAGAATAGACATAAATAATAAATATGATAAGAGGGAGACTCTGGGTGTTGCAGATCGAAGCATGGAAGGAAGTTCACCACTAAATCTCTGTGTATTGCGTCTACGTGCCCGTAAGATCACCAGAAGTATAGTATGAGTACGTAAATCAACGTGTATCCAGTAAGTATCTAGTCTAACCTCGAAGAAGTAGCAACGAAGGGTCGACTTGACACTTACTAGTGGTCAAAATAATAAAATACATAAAGTAAACAGGTAAGAAACTCGAACAAGTAGAAATGATACAGGTAAATAACAATAATATAATTTTCGGACAAGAATTATTACGAAATCACCAAATACCACAACTTGCCTTGAAGCCACAAGGTCAAAAGATACTAGTACCAAATCAAATCTCAAGTATTATGCACGAGTCTGCCAAGGCGAACGACTCGATTACATAGGAATAGTGTTATACAATACCGTCAAGGCGAATGGCCTGATCCTATAAGAGTAATTTACCACACTGCTGAGGTGAACGACTCGATCCCATAAGAATAGTTTGTAATCTTGCCGAAGAAAACGACCAGATCCCATCGAAATAGAGAAACTCTCTCACTCGCAAAAATACATGCGAGTCAAGAAGACATGGAACTTAAGAGACTCGGTAAATATTTTTATTCTAGTCTCAATCTCGTTCATAAATTTAAGAATTCAAACAAACAAGATTAATTCAAATAGCACATTTATAGCATGATGCGAATCTAAGCCTACCGGGACATAAAAATGAATCTAGCTATGTACGGGATCTCGTCACCTCATGCGTACATAGCACACACAACAATTAATAAAACTACGAGGATAATTCCATCTTACGAGATTAGGCAAGAGACTTAGCTCGCTTCCAAGCACACTACTTGGCTCTTAAGCCTCACTAGTAGCCTCAAATCGATGCTGAGTAATCCGAAATTAGTCAAAGGCAGTACAAACCAATCAATATATGCTCAAAATTTCATAATTTAACTCTTAGAGTAATTTTCCAACCCCGTTCGAAAAGGCAACAAAAGTTAAACCTGAGCCTACGTGCCCGGATTCCGAAAATTTTTTAAGATAAATATTACCCATGAAATTACGAACTCAAATATATAATTTATTCCCAATTCCATAATCAATTTCATGGTCAAACACCATTTTTACTAAATCCTAGGCTTTCCAACCAATTCCTACAATTTCACTAATTTCAATGTTAAACTCTACCCGTACTCCATATATTTAACTCATAATTGGTAGAAATCACTTACATTGTGATGTTTGATGAAAATCCCCTCAAAAGAGCTCTCAAATTCGTCCAAACCCAAGTGAAAAGTGAGCGAAATGAGCTAAGTCCCGAAATAAAATGTAATTTTCCCAGGTGATCCTTCTTCGCGATCGCGGAAAGTTTCTTATGATCGTGAAGGCCAACTGGCTCAGCCCAGCTTCATACTCTACACGTTCGCGACAGACCGGTCTCGTTCGTGATGATCAATACCCCCAACCCTTTATGTTCGCGGTCCCCCAGCCTCAGCCTTCTTTGCGTTCTCGAATATGGCTCCACATTCCCGAAGAGGAACCAGATCCTCCATCGCGTTCGCGGGGCCCTCAGCTCGATGGTGAAGCACACCAGCAAACCAACAATATCAGCCAATTTCAACTTTGCTCCGAGTGGTCCGTAATTCACCAAGCCACCGGGGACCCTATCTAAATATACCAACTAGTCCACAAATATACTATGGACCTACTCGAAGTCTCGGAACATGTAAAATAACATTGAAACCAAGAATAGCACCTCAACACCAAATTAATCAACTTCTAAACTTCAAACTCATTTCAACTAACTCCGAACGCGACGAACCGTACTTAGACAACTCGGAATGACGCCAAATTTTACGCACAAGTCACAAATCATAATACGAACCTATTTCTAGGTTTGTAATTCCAAACACATCGATAACGCCAAAATCTATTTCAAATCAGACATAGAAAACTCTAAAACCTTCGAGACGCCAACTTTCAAAAATAAGCATTGAGACACTCCTAGTCCACCCGAAACTCAATCCGAACATACGCGCAATTCCAAAATCATCATACGATCCTATTGGAATCTTTTAATCCAAATTCCAAGATCAGTTACTCAAAGTGGTGACTCAAGTCAAACTTGACCACCTTACGTCGCTATTATGGAACTAAGTATTTCGAATTCAACCCGAAATCTTCTAAAACCAAAACCAACCATCCCCGCAAGTCATAAAACAGTAAAAGCACATACGAAAAGTCTTAAATAAGGGAATAGGAATCTAGGAAAAAAAGTACCAGTCAGGTCGTTGCAATATATTGGTAATATGAATGTATACTTACTTATAATAAGGTTGGACTTCTGGGAAATTCATTAGTACATGTGTTGTAGCTGACTTTAGTTCCATCTCAGTCAAAAGTTATTTTGGATTATGTTTTGAACCATCCTTACCTGGTTGATTGAATATGAAAAATAGTGGATACAAAGGAACGACGTCTCCATTGTCATGCCGATCAGGTCTATTTCTTAAATATGGCACATCATGTCAAAATAATATGAATAGAAACAAGAAGTTTCTCTAGCCACATATGCCTCATAAATTGATCCCTCAATCCTAGATCTATTTTTGACAGTCCGCTTATATTTGTTAATAATCCTGCATAATATGATTTTAGATGGAATAATATTAAAATAAAACACATAAGGATAAATGATTAAAAGTCATTAGCTCTTGAATGGATACATCCATCTTCATTGAACAAGACCTCCAAGTCGTACCTCTTGGGCAAGGTGAATTAGAAGATGTTCCATTACGTCAAAAAAACCAAGAGGGAAAATTCTCCAACTTATTTAAAGTTAAGTGAATGTTATTCTCCATATAAGTTAGGTTCTCCACCCTCAAGTTTATAGAACAGAACTCCTTGAAAATAAGGTTATCTTTGTGATGAGCTTCCTTATTCTATCAGGCAATGCATTGAACGCAATAAGCATCAAAGATTCCATGAAAATCTGACAATCATGGCTTTATATAGACTTCAACTTTCCTTATTTCATGGAAACACACCTAGAGAGGTTTGAGGCACACCCATCATCCATCCACAAATTGTTAAACCAATTACACACCTCTCTTCTTTCATTCGAGGTGAATGTAAAACTAGCCTTGGATTTTTGAATCTTGTTGTTCAAGTATGTGAGGTACAACCAGTTCATCCTTTCCTCCAGCACCTCTCATCTTGCTGCAATAACCCCTTAAATGGGCAACGGGATCTCCGTGTCCGTCATACAAGTCGAACTTGGGCATCTTGAACCCAGCAGGCAGTTGGACATCAGGAAACAAGCAAAGATCCTTATAGGCCACACTCACCTGATTCCCAAACCCTTGCATATTCCTCAACGACTGCTCGAGGCTTTGCAACTTCCTAAACATTTCCTCTTGCCCGGAGTTATTGGGTGGTTTGTCAGTTTCCACATGAGGCTCAAATTGAGGAGCATAAGAGTAAGGATCTGGGATCTTGAAAGTGGGCTCCGGTGTATGGTAGTAGGTATCAGGAGCAGGAAATGCAGGTTCACTAGCAGATCGATGGAGGGTATCTTGTGGAGGAGGTACAAAAATAGGAGCAGCCGGCGGAGCAGGATATGAGGTTGTTTTGGTTGGTGGAGCATGGAAAGCTTGAGCCGACGTGCCAGGGTAATTGTGGTAAGAGGTAAAGCCAGGTGCATGTTGTGGGGAAAGATCGACGACATTGGCCATTTGAGAGAGTGGTGGGATGGAGGCGGGGTTTTCTGTATAGTTGGTTGGGAATGAAGGTGGTGGATGCCCTTTCATCCAGGCTTGGTACATCTCGGCCATTTGGTGTTTCAATCTCCTAACCTCCTCTTGTAGTTCTGACTCTGACTCCACAACCCCTCTCGGTGGGTCTACCATTTCAGTCTCTATCTCCTTGTTGGCCATAGTTACTCGACGTTTCGATCGAGTATAGTAAGGATGGCTTGCCAGGATGTCCACAAACTAACCACCTGTCTTGAAGAAACCTCTGCTCAAAAAGCAAAACCGGTTAGATTGAACAAATAACAGATAGATAATCGCACGTTGAGGTGTGATGCACCTAAGCAGTTAAATGTGTTTCTATATGTTTCATCCGGTTTCATATTTCATCCCAGCTCTGCTTATCCTGCTCAAAAGTTCTCTCTTTTTTTCCGATTTTCTAATTTTCACTCTTTTCTTCCCATTCTGCTCTTGCTCTTTTTCGTTGATCATTTTTTTGGTTTTGTCTTTACTAATTAATTAAAAAAAATTTCTTTACTATTTACAAAAAGGTGTCATTTTGCAAAAATTTAAATAAATGGGCTACTTTTGCCAATACGGTCCTTTAGCACTTCAAAAGGGAAGATTTCAGGGCTGTGCTTGCTAGGTAGCCAAAAATTAAAATAAGGGGGTCGTTTTTACAAAAACAGCCTTCCGGCGTCCTTTTTGGAGACATTTGGGCTATCTATGCAAAACGATATTA
>MCJB01002252.1:0-12696 GCA_002018475.1 Nicotiana obtusifolia | reverse complement strand
GAAATCGCAAACACAAACAGAGTTCTGGGTGAAAATCAGAGTGGAGCATGTGATCGCATTTCGCGATCGCATAATCAATATGCGAACCGCAAATCAAAACGCGATGAGAGCAAAACTGTCTGGTGGAATCTGCGACAGGCGATGATGATCTGCGGACAACATTTCTGTTCTGCGACATAAATGCGGTCCGCATTATCACAACGGGGGCAAATCAGACCGAAATTCGCCTCGAGTTTTGGGCCTCTATAAATAGATTTTATAGGATTTTGTGAAGAGAGTCTTGTCAGAATTTAGAGTACAAAGTACGGGCAATTAACTAGTTGAATTCTTAGAAGCTTTTGAGGATCAAATACCTTCTATTTTTGTAAGATGATATCAATTACTATTCTTTGTTCTTCAATTTTCAGCATGAATAGCTAAATTCAAACGCTGAGGTTTTGAACCCTAGATGGGTAGAATGTTGTTGAGATTTTGATATTGAATATGATTTCGAAGAAAGCTTTATTTATTTATTTCTTGTTCTTAAATTAATCGTTAGTGGTTGCAAACATTAACGAACGCCAAGAAACTCTATCTTATCTTAGAAAAGTAGGATAGAATTTGGTAGAAATAAATAACGAAGACTCAAGGCTTTAAACCTTGTTTAATAAAATCGCTTAGGAATAAGTAGGTTTTAATTTGACATTTAATTGGTTGTTCTTAATCATAACTCTTTTTGTATTCGGGAGAATCATAGAGAGGATACATTATCTAATTATTGGGAAATATTGGATAGTAAATTAAACAACAATTGCATATCAAGAAAGGTATTCAATATTAATATCAAGAACATTCTACTACATTAAGGGGAACACAACCTTGGTTTCTTACATTCATATTATTCACATTCATACAATTACAATTAGTTTTCAGTTTTCGTTTACTCATACAGTCAACACTCTTTTGTTCTATTTGAGTTACTTGATAGAATTACGACTTAGTCAAGCATTACATTAATTAGATAATAGTTTCACACCTATTCCCTGTGGGATTCGACCCCAACCTTGTTGGGTTATTATATTTGACATCGACCGCTTACACTATTCTTAAGGTGTAATTTGAGCGTATCAAATTTTGGCGCCGTTGCCGGGGAATACGGTTTTGAAATTGCTAATTAGTGTATACTTTACTATACGTTTAATTCCACTTGATTACACGTTGTTTGTTTTTGTTGTTGTAGACAGGGAGATATAGCAGACCATGAAGATGATGTGGAGGTGGAGCAGGAAGGAAATCCTTTTGCAGATATTGAGGAGTACATCGAGGATACAAACGCTATTGTACCTCCTACTATCGGTGCGGCTACTTTCAAGGTGGAACATGGATTAACTCTGATGCTTAAAGTGGAGGGATTTTTCAGAAATTCCACCGATGATGATCCACCACAGCACCTCAAAAATTTCTTAGGTGTTTGTGCGATGCACAAGCAGAACCATGTCTCCGACGACGCCTTAAGGCTGAGATGCTTTAAGTATTCATTAGCTGGTGATGCAAGGAAATGGCTTCAGAATCTTCCTCCAAATTCCATACGTTCATGGCCTGAACTTGTCCGGGCATTCTTGTCAAAATGGTTTCCACAAAGCAAGAAGTCCGAGCTTAGGGACAAGATATTCTTCTTTAAGCAACTACCTGGTGAACAATTACACGAAGCGTGGGATCGCTTCAAGTTGTACTTGGTGAGGTCTCCAAACCATGGCTTTCCCGATTCTATCTTGCTGGAAAAATTCTACATGGGTTTGGATCCTATGAACCAATCAATAGTGAAGAATGCACCTGCTGGATCTTTCATGGATAAAACCTTCGCTAGAGTGACTCAGATATTAGATAAAATGGCAAAACACAATCAAGCTTGGCATTCTGAGGATACTACAGGTGGTAATGCAATTGGGTCTCCTTCTATGAATAACTTGATCAAGGAAAATCAAGAACGAGACCAAGTAATTGCAGAACTTGCTACAAATGTCAATGTGTTGACAAAGCTTTTCACGGAAAATCAGAAGAAGAAAGTCAATGTGGTTGAGAATGTGCAGCCGGTGCAAAGTGATGATTATGAAGAGGCAAATTATGTTTATAATTCTCAAGGTGGGTACCAAAGGCAGAATTACCAAGGTCAAGGCTCGCAGAATCAATGGAGACCAAACCCGCAAGGGCAAGGTCACCATCAATGGCGCAACGACCAAAGTGGCTCTAACCAAAGAAATTGGAACAACAATAATAATTTTTCATATCGAAGTTCCAACCCTTATGTTCCTCCAAAGGGTCAGTATTCGAATCAGGGATCCTCTAGTGAGTCTAAATTGGAAAGCATGCTTGAAAGGATACTACAAAACCAAGAAAAGTTTGATAGTTCCATGAAGAACATGACTGAGTTGGTTGGCTCTCACACTACGGCGATTCAAAAGCTGGAATTGCAAATGAGAGATATTTCTCGTGAGCAATATCCACAGCAGAAGGGAACACTTCCTAGTGATACGATTGCAAATCCAAAGGGAAGTGGAAGTGGCCCAACTTCCCATATCATGGCTATCACTACCAGGAGTGGTAAGACATTGCAAGGAAGGGATGAACAAGCAGTCGATGTGGAAGAACTTGAAAAAGAGGTTGAAGTTGAAAAACCTAATGTTGCTGAAGTAAACAAAACTCCAGAGGTTGTGCAAAACTGAGATGAGACCCAAGAAGGGATAAAGGACAAGGCAGAAGAAACATCAAACATTCTTCCGCCAATTCCTAGACCCCCTCCTCCTTTCCCTCAGAGACTTGCGAGAAGAGTTGACGACAACAAGTTTGAGAAGTTCTATGACATTCTCAAGCAATTATCGGTGAATATACCATTCTTGGAGGCTTTCCAAGAAATGCCGGGGTTTGCCAAGTATCTAAAGGATCTGATCACGAAGAAGAGAACCACCAAGAAAGAGGTGGTGAACATGACTCACCTGGTTAGCTCTATTATTGCTACAAATCCAATCCAGAAAAAAGAGGACCCGAGAGCATTTACTATTCCGTGCACTATTGGAGTGCGCGACTTTGCAAAGGCACTGTGTGACAATGGGGCCAGCATAAATTTAATGCCACTTGCCATATACAAACAAGCTGGATTAGGAATGCCAAGGCCGACGAGCATGAGGTTGCAGATGGCTGACTGTTCAATTAAAAGACCGGTCGGTATTGTAGATGATGTGATTGTGAAAGTTGAGAAATTTCATATTCCAGCTGATTTTGTGATCCTTGATTGCGCTGTGGACAAGGAAATCCCTATTATATTGGAGAGACCATTCTTAGCTACTAGAAAAGCCCTTATGGATTCGGAGCATAATGAAATCAAGTTCCGGGTGAACAACGAAAAAGTTACCTTCCAAGCCAGTAAGGGTATGAAGTTACCAACCGAGTATGAGAGCATTTCACTAATTGGTATTGTTGATGAAGTTGATGAGGCTGTCGAGATGAAAATGGAAGAGCAATGCCTAGGTGAAGCACTGGCAGCTATATTGGTGAATTTCGATGGTAATGATATGGAAGGCTTTATGGAGTCGGTGAATGCATTAAAAGGACGTGGCTCCTACTCGTATACTCCACCAAAACTGTCCCTCGATCTGGAGAATAGAGCTACACCACCTGCAAAGCCATCGATTATCGAACCACCTCAATTAGAGCTCAAACCACTTTCGTCACATTTGAGGTATAAATTTCTTGGCTTGAATAATACTTTACCGGTAATTGTTTCTTCGTTGTTGAATGATGTGCGGGTGGAACAGTTGCTGCAAGTTTTGAAAGAGCATAGACAAGCCATTGGTTGGACAATTGCGGACATTCGGGGAATCCCTGCTGGAATTTGTGAGCACAAGATTCAACTAGAAAATGGGACAAAACCGAGTGTGGAGCACCGGCGACGGCTGAATCCGTCAATGCAGGAAGTGGTGAAGAAAGAGATAATCAAATGGCTGGATGCTGGGGTAGTCTACCCAATTGCTGATAGTTCATGGGTGAGCCCGATGCAATGCGTGCCAAAGAAGGGAGGCATGACTGTGGTCAAGAATGAAAAGATTGAGCTCATTCCAACAAGAACAGTAACCGGATGGAGGGTATGCATGAACTACAGGAAACTAAATAGTGCCACATGTAAGGACCACTTCCCTATGCCTTTTATTGATCAAATGCTTGATCGGCTAGCAGGAAAGTCCTTTTATTGTTTCCTTGACGAATACTCCGGTTATAATCAGATCAACATAGCTTTGGAGGACCAGGAGAAGACAACGTTCACATGCCCATATGGAACATTTGCTTTCAGTCGAGTGCCATTCAGCTTATGCAATGCTCCAGCTACCTTCCAGAGATGTATGATGTCTATCTTTTCCGATATGGTAGAGGATTTCCTTGAGGTTTTTATGGATGATTTTTCGGTAGTCGGTGAAACTTTTGAGCATTGCTTGAAGAATTTGAAACAAGTGCTAAAGCGATGTGAAGAGACAAACCTTGTACTAAATTGGGAGAAATTCCACTTCATGGTGGATGAAGGTATAGTTCTGGGACATAAAATCTCAAGGCGTGGCATAGAGGTGGACAAAGCTAAAATAGGAATCATCTCTAAGCTTCCTCCACCCACATCCGTAAAAGGTGTCCGTAGTTTTTTGGGGCATGCTGGATTCTACAGACGGTTCATTAAGGACTTTTCAAAGATTGCAAACCCAATATGCAAACTCCTTGAGAAAGATGCCAAGTTCGTCTTTGATGAGAAATGCCTCGCAGCTTTTGAGGAACTGAAGAAAAAGCTCACCACGGCACCCATTATTGTCACACCTGATTGGTCGTTGCCTTTTGAGCTTATGTGTGACGCCAGCGGTGTCGCTATTGGAGTTATGTTGGGACAAAGACACAATAAAGTTCTTCACCCAATATACTATGCTAGCAAGACACTTAATGGGGTGCAGATGAATTTCACTATAACCGAGCAAGAACTGTTAGCCATTGTTTATGCGTTCGAGAAGTTCCATGCTTATCTATTGGGCTGTAAAGTGATTGTGTACGTGGATCATGCAGCTCTCCGTTATCTGATGGCGAAGAAAGATGCAAAGCCACGACTAATCCGATGGGTTTTACTGCTTCAAGAGTTCGATTTCGAAGTTATGGATCGCAAGGGAACACAAACCAAGTGGCAGATCACTTATCTAGACTTGAAGAATCAGGGGGACAAAAAGAAGAGCTGGAGATAAATGACTCATTTCCAAGTGAACATATACTGGTGGTATCCAATTCATTTGCACCGTGGTATGCAGACATCGCCAACTACATTGTCAGCGATCTTATTCTAGAAGGGTTGGAATCATACCAACGGAAGAAGTTCTTGAGGGATTGTCGCAACTATTATTGGGAAGAGCCTTTCTTATTCCGTGTCTGTGCGGATAACATAATTAGAAGATGCGTTCCTGACGAAGAGATGCTACAGATTCTGAAAGCTTGTCATGACTCACCGGTTGGGGGTCATCATGGGGGTAATAGAACGGCAGCAAAGATCTTGGAGTGTGGTTATTACTGGCCGACTATTTACCAGGACGCTAATCAGTTGGTGAAGTCCTGTGACCAATGCCAACGACAGGGCCCAATTTCTAGGAGGCATGAGATGCCTATGAAATTTGTGATGGAAATCGAACTATTCGATGTTTGGGGTATTAACTTCATGGGCCCTTTCATAAGCTCATGTGGGATGAAATACATCCTAGTGGCTGTGGACTATGTGTCCAAATGGGTAGAAGCCGTTGCTTTACCAAAAAACAAAGCTCGGAGTGTGACTGTATTTCTAAAGAAGAATATTTTCACCCGGTTTGGCACCCCGAGAGCCATTCTCAGTGATGGGGGTTCGCACTTCTGTAACAGAGTCTTTAAAGGTCTCCTTGATAAGTATGGGGTTAAGCATAAGGTTTCCACACCTTATCATCCACAATCGAGCAGTCAAGTTGAGGTATCCAACAGGGAGATAAAGAGCATTCTATCAAAGACGATGAACGCGAATAGGACCGATTGGTCAAGGAAGCTAGATGATGCTCTATGGGCATGTCGTACAGCTTACAAGACCCCTATTGGTACATCCCCTTATCGGTTAGTCTTCGGAAAAGCGTGCCATTTACCCGTAGAACTCGAGCATAAGGCTATGTGGGCGTTAAAAAGATTAAACATGGACTGGGCGGAGGCCGGAGCTCTAAGGCTAGCACAGTTAAATGAAATGGAGGAATTCCATCTTCATGCTTATGAGAGTGCAGCAGTATATAAAGAACGAATGAAATTCGTCCATGACAAAAAGATCTTGAAACGAGAGTTTAAGGCAGGGAATCTGGTATTGTTGTTCAATTCAAGACTAAAACTATTTCTGGGGAAACTGAAGTCTAAATGGTCTGACCATTTAAAGTTGTTGATGTCTCTCCTTTTGGAGCTGTTGAATTAGCATCGGAGGATGGGCTCCGAACTTTCAAGGTAAATGGGCAAAGAATCAAGCACTACTTGGGTGCAGATGGGGAGAAACATTTGGTAGAGCAGCTAACTCTAAAGGATGATCCAATCCCTACCATGGAATGATTGCAAAGGCACCTTAGCCACGTTGTGCCGCGACGTTAAATCAAGCGCTTCATGGGAGGCAACCCATGTGTGGTATCATTTGCTTTTGTTTGTGTTATATTTTTATTTAAAGTTCAATATCACATTTGTACTTTAGGCTATTTGAAGGGTTTTAGAATGCAGGAATGTGACGAAAGGACACAGGAATTGAAGAGGAGTGCTTGAAACTGCAGAAAAACATCAAGGTAAAAATGCTGCACAAATGCGATCGCATTTAAAATATGCGAACCGTATTTGTGCCGCAAACTGAAACAGAAACTTGAGTAAATATAGCTGGCATAAATGCGACGAAGCTCAACAGTTTGCGGTACGCATTTAAGTTATGCAAACCGCATTCTCATAGCAAACAGAGACAGAGAATTCAGCTCAAAAGTCTGATATAAATGCAGTGAAGACTCCTATTATGCAGTTCGCATTTCCATTATGCGAAACTTAAATCATCGCATAATTTCCAGGTACGTGTTCGCATTCCCTCCTCTTCTAAATCCTTCAGTCTAAGTATATATATAAAATAAAATAAAATAAAAACAAACAAAACAAACAAAAAGAGAAGTGAAAACGGTAACAGAGAAACATCACCGACGGGCATCATCGGAAAAGTAACGGGCAAGCTTACCAAACACCAAGGAGTTGATTAACAGTTGTTCTAAGTTCTAATCTTCTTCATAAGGTACGTTCAACCTTTGTTCCTTGTTAAAGTGTAATTTTGCAAGATTAGGATTAATGTTTCATTGAAGTTTTTCGATTCTTTGGGATGGAAGATAGAAATCTAGGGTTTTCTTGCTTGAGGGATGAACATACTTGTATATTTTAAGGTATTTGCGGTCCACAAAATCAAAATGTGGACCGCACTTTGACCGCATCCCTAAACCCTAGGTGTCTGAGGAAGACAACATATGCGTTGATTTTGCGATCGCATGATAGATATACGGACCGAAATCCCACCGCAAACACGACCAGAATATTTGGTTAGTACAAGTGAACTTCGCGGTGAATATGCGATCGCATATCTCACTTTGCGACGAGTCTGCAATCGCATCTATGTGTATCCAATAGGCTTATGCACAAAGGTAATCTGCAATGGGTTTGCGATTCGCATAGCAGTTATGCGATTCATAGAATCGGCCGCATAACGCCATCTAACTATCAAGCATAGGAATGCGACGTGTTTGTGGTTCGCATAGTGGGTATGCGACCACAAACCACGCCGCATTTCTGTAACTCTTTGGTCATTTTTCCTGTTTTGCTTTTCTCAAATAATGATAATGTCACTTACATCTCGCACTTATGCAGATATGGCAGGCAA
The DNA here is from genome assembly GCA_002018475.1 of Nicotiana obtusifolia. Lineage (NCBI taxonomy): Eukaryota > Viridiplantae > Streptophyta > Magnoliopsida > Solanales > Solanaceae > Nicotiana > Nicotiana obtusifolia. The sequence continues at coordinate 4,748 of MCJB01002252.1, read as the reverse complement.
AAAGCACTCCGCAAAGAGAAGGCCATCATCCGCTTCTACCTCAGCACAACCCAAACGGGCAAGAGTGGAATCAACTGTGCCTAGCACCTCCAGGTCTGATGAGGAGGAATGCGTACCGGAAGTTGATTTAGTGGCTGAGGCCCGAAGGAAACGAGGTGATGACCTTCAGCTTCGATTTGGGGTTGAAGGTTCAAAATCCTTGTTTAGGGAAGGGCTAACAAAGAGAAAAATCTTGGGGGAGAAAAAGTTAAGCTTGAACGGGCTACAGGACTAGTACCCTCATATTCTCGAAAACATCAAAACGAGAAAATGGGAGTACTTCACTACGGACCCCAAGGAATATAATGAGTCAATGGTCCGGGAATTCTATGCGTCTTATGGAGCTTCACGAACAGGGTATCATAGACGCAACAAAATATTCACCGGCATCGTCCACGTTCGGGGTAAGGCTGTGTTTTGTGACAGTGAGCATATCAATGAACTTTACTTCCCTGAGTGGGAATCGGGCACAGCTGAGTACGACGCAAAGTACTCCAACAGAGAACACGAACGTGGATGGATAGCGTCCGTAATTGCCAAGGGAACTCCTACATGGGTTAACCCTGGAAAGAAAATCTACAAAGAAGACCTCACAAAAGAAGGCAAATATTGGCTCAACTTCGTCACCTCCCACTTAATACCTTCCAGGAATGAAACGGATATCAGCATCGAGAAGGCACTTCTCATTGCCTGTATTATGACTGGTATTAAAATTGATGTGGGGAGCCTTATTTTTCAGGAAATTGGCATTCGGGCTACGCAGCGGGCCACATCACTTCCCTTCCCGAGTTTGATCACAACCCTCTGCCAAGAGGTGAATGTTCCTTTCTTACCACAACAAGACAAACTCGGTAGGTCTACGAGAGATATTGATATCACTCGTATAAGTGATTCGGTTGCCCCACCAGTGACCCCAATTGAGGACATTGACTCCCAAAATCTCCTTTCTCCCCAAGATACTACAACCTCTACTGCTGCTGAAGAAACTGCACCCCCATCTACCACTGGTCCATCTGCCTCAGCAATGCCAACCATTTCAAGACTCGGTCTAATTTCACATCACGCAAATTCCAAGGTAGACCAACTCTTGAAAACATTGCCCCACCTGATTAAACAGGCCCTGACTCCGATGCAAACGTCAGTGACCACTCTCCAACAAAAATAATTAGTGTTCGGAGATCGATTGCACAAGCTTGAGTCGAGGGTTGAACAGATTGAAAGAGTTGAGGTGAGGGGTTTACCCCAGCTGCGGGAGGAAGTAAAATCGATGAAGACCGACCTCCAGAAGATGAAAAATCTGGAGTTCGACATGTCATCTCTCCTTCCTAACATGGGTGACAAGGGTGCTGACATTACTGCACCGGACTTGGGCCTGGACTTCACGGCACTAATGGCAGACATCGCACCTTCATCTGCTAAAGTGTCTCAGCTTCCCGCTCCTACAGTACAGGTAGATCTTACTGATGACGATACTTCGGGGCAGTCATCAGAATTCGAATGGAAAGAATCAGAGGAGGCCAGTTCAGGTTTTGATGAGGGTGATGACCCTAAGGATAAGGGCAAGGCAATTGCTGTGCCAACTGTGGAGGAAGTACAAGAGCAATCAGACATTGAAAGGGCCATTCAGCAATCGCTAGCGGAAGTGGCTGCCCGGGTAGACTCATCAGCCACACAGCCACCAGTGGGAGAAGCTAGCAGCTCAGCGGTCCCACCACCTGCTCCAGATCAGCCCCACAGCCCTCCTGCGGCTCCGAAGGAGACCTAAGCTATTGCATCTCTTTGCACAAATGCGCCCCAGGGAGCCCCTTGCACTCTATATTTTTGTATGCATTGGGGACAATGCATGTTTTAAGTTGGGGGTGGTAGCCTTATCTGTGTATCTGTGCATTTGATTTCTTTTTGGGCATGTTTAGTGACATTGATAACTGTACATTATGTAGTAATGATTAATGACTTATGTATATATGCTGTTGTAATTAAATAGTTAGTGAAATGAAGTTCCTAAATAAAATCCCCTTGTTTTTTCTTCCGCCGGGTTCTTTTTCAAGGGTGTAATAGTAGAACGAGTTTATGAATATGAGATATATTGACCGGGGTGGTAAATTTGTTCAGTATCAAGTATGTATCCTAACAAATCAATTATGTGAATTTGAGGCTCACTCGGTAACTCTAGGTCTACCTAGAATCGTGTATGTATACATGAGGAAAGCCTCGAATGACCAAATGTGAACTCTAAAGTTGTAATCTCTGTTAACTGAACAGTGTGTGTGCCAATGTGTGTGAGCTCCTTGTTTAGATAGTTCTTGTGTTCACTTCTGCCATCTAGAACTTGCCCGGTTGGTTTTTCGACGCCTATTATATGTGCACTAAGTTAGAGAAATGATCTTAAGCTTTCTTTGATTATTTATGAAACCTTTCTATCCTTTTCAGCCTACCTGTGCATAATTAATATCACTAGTACCCTATTTGAGCCTTTTAGCCTTTTCCTTGGCCTCAGCATTACAAACCTGTCCCATTCGTAAAACATGATCTCTTTTGAACCCGTTCCTCCTTGAACATTGAGAACATGGCTAAAAGTTTAAGTTGGGGGTGTGGGTCAACATGGAAATGGAAAAGACTGTGAAATGAAGGTGGGAACCCATACCTCAAAGCGCTAATGTGAATTTATGAAAGCTCCAAAGAAGAAAAAGAAAGAGAAAAGAAACAGAAAAAAAAAGAAGTTCAAAAAAAAGTATGTATGTATTAGTAATAATGGAGCTTTGGAATAGATTAGAGAGGTATGTAAGGCGAGTGCAATGTGGGAACTTAATGCCATTAAGGCTATGCGGTTGAAAAGAAGCCAAAGGTTAAAAGAAAGAAGAATGTAATTAGTGTTCAAGGGGGAAGTAGCCACTAGTATCTAAATATATATCCTACTCTTCCTTAAACCGACATTACAAGCTTACAAAGTCCTTATGTGATCTCCAACCGAGCGTTCTTATAACTAGGAGACGAATTAAAATAAGGGCAAGCCTATGGTATGGCATGTGGTGACTCTTGAAATTTTGTTCTGAGAGTGAGTGTACTTGCACTTTAGTCCTTTTGTATTGCTATGATAAATATTGTGAGAGTGGGACTTTCTTTCCAGTGAGGGCACATACACTGCTAGGCTGATAGTAAGTTGAGTTTTGAGTAAAGCATAAGTGTATTCAGTTGAAGGTAGCCTTTAGCTACTTTGTTGAGGCTCAAAGTTCACTAACTGATTGGTTGCCCTTGAATATATTGATGATTCAAGGAGGGTATAGTATTCAAAGAGTTATACTTGAGATACTAACAACAAACACCGTCCATGGTCAGTATTGTTTCATGTTTGATAAGTAGAGTCTAGACTAGGATAGTATCGTTTTAGTTGCTTGAGGACAAGCAAGAGTTTAAGTTGGAGGTGTTGATGTGCTGGGTAATTTTGGCACATTTTGATACTACTTGCTTAAAGTTTAACTTGTTTTATGTGAAAATTCTCATGATACTTACGTAATTTTAGTGTATTTGCAGTATATCGAGTGTAAGGACCCAGAAGTACGGAAAAGAGTTCAAAAAGCCAGCTGAAGACAAGAAAAGAAGTTAAGAGCATCGCATATGCGAGTATGCGGTCGCAAACAGAAGATGCGGACCGCATATTTCACAAGTAGATCGCAGACAAAAACAGAACTCTAGGCCAATCTTCATGTCAAAAATACGGTCGCAAATGTGATCGCAAAATAGGAATGCGAATTGCGAAATAATAAGAGGAAATCGCAAACACAAACAGAGTTCTGGGTGAAAATCAGAGTGGAGCATGTGATCGCATTTCGCGATTGCATAATCAATATGCGAACCGCAAATCAAAACGCGATGAGAGCAAAACTGTCTGGTGGAATCTGCGACAGGCGATGATGATCTGTGGACAACATTTCTGTTCTGCGACATAAATGCGGTCCGCATTATCACAACGGGGGCAAATCAGACCGAAATTTGCCTCGAGTTTTGGGCCTCTATAAATAGGTTTTATAGGATTTTGTGAAGAGAGTCTTGTCAGAATTTAGAGTACAAAGTACGGGCAATTAACTAGTTGAATTCTTAGAAGCTTTTGGGGATCAAATACCTTCTATTTTTGTAAGATGATATCAATTACTATTCTTTGTTCTTCAATTTTCAGCATGAATAGCTAAATTCAAACGCTGAGGTTTTGAACCCTAGATGGGTAGAATGTTGTTGAGATTTTGATATTGAATATTATTTCGAAGAAAGCTTGATATTTATTTATTTCTTGTTCTTAAATTAATCGTTAGTGGTTGCAAACATTAACGAACGCCAAGAAACTCTATCTTATCTTAGAAAAGTAGGATAGAATTTGGTAGAAATAAATAACGAAGACTCAAGGCTTTAAACCTTGTTTAATAAAATCGCTTAGGAATAAGTAGGTTTTAATTTGACATTTAATTGGTTGTTCTTAATCATAACTCTTTTTGTATTCGGGAGAATCATAGAGAGGATACATTATCCAATTATTGGGAAATATTGGATAGTAAATTAAACATCAATTGCATATCAAGAAAGGTATTCAATATTAATATCAAGAACATTATACTACATTAAGGGGGACACAACCTTGGTTTCTTACATTCATATTATTCACATTCATACAATTACAATTAGTTTTCAGTTTTCGTTTACTCATACAGTCAACACTC
>MCJB01002251.1:7886-23139 GCA_002018475.1 Nicotiana obtusifolia | reverse complement strand
TTCTTCCAGGATTTCCTCTTGATGTTCCATCCGTATTAATCTTTACCCATCCTATTGATGGAGGCACCCAGGTGACCTTTTTGTAATCCAGCTTTGGGGTGTGATTTTCTAGCTTCTGGATAAGATCTTGCCATTTATGCGGAGCATAGAATCCTGGCTTCCTTGTATGTACCAAGTTCTGCAGAGTTGTGGAGATTTGGTATATTACTCTGCCGGTTGTGACTGATTCCCCATGTTTGTGACTATTTCTCCTTTTCCATAATTCCCATATGATGCATGCTGGAAGTGCTTGCATTATTGGTTTCAATCTGTTGACTGTTTGTGCGGTCCAGCATCTTATTATGGCTTGATGAAGAGTTAGTTCCTCAATTGAGATTCCTGCTGCTTGCATGAAGTATTTCCAGACTCTACTGGCAGTATTTGATGTGTAGAAGAGATGAGTGATGCTTTCTTCCTTTGGTTCGATGCAACACCAGCATTTTGAGGGGAGTTGGTATCCCCATCTTTTTAGAATATCATCAAGTGGTATTTTGGCTTTCCAAACTCTCCACATGAAGAAAGCAATTTTGAAAGGGAGACCTTTCACCCAAATCTTCTCATATGCCAGTTTTGGATCCTCTCTTTTCCTTAAGTATTCCCATGCTGATTTGACTGTAAAGTGGCCTTGATTCTGAAGCATCCAGAAGGGAATGTCCATCATGTTTGCTGCCACAGGTGGCTTGATTGAATTTACAATGTATTCTACCCATTCCTGAGGCAAACGAGCTGTGAGTTGTTGAAAGTCCCAGTTTCCATTTTGTATTGTGTCGTTCACATTTTGAAGTGTTTCATCTATAGGGAAATCTGGTGGTGTTAGGAAATATAGCGCTCCCAATCTGGTCCAATTGTCATACCAGAAGAGTGAGGATCCCATTTTCAGTTGCCAGCCAATTTGATGTTCAATGATATCCCTGCATTCCAGCATCTTCTTCCAGACCTATGATCCTTTCCTCCATTGGACTGTTACTGCATTTTGTGTTTTGCAGTATTTATGTGTCATGTAGGCACTCCATAGGCTAGGTTTTGTTCTAAAATTCCAGCAGAGCTTGCAAAACAGAGCTTTTGACATGTCGTGCAGGGACCTGAAGCCTGCTCCTCCTTCTTCTTGTGGTAGGCATAGGTTGTCCCAGGATGACCAGTGTCTGCTGGTGCCTCCAGTTGTGCTACTCCAAAAGAATTGGGCAAGTAGCTTATGTATATTGTTGATCACTTGTTTGGGGGGATTTACTGCTGATAGGAGGTGTATTGGCATGCTTTGCAGGACGTGCTTAATCAGTGTGGACCTTCCCCCTATGGAGAGCAGTTTCCCTTTCCATGACTGCAGTCTGTCTTGAATCTTGCTCACAATGTTTTGGTAGTAGATGATCTTCTTTCTTGAATAGAAGATGGGGCAGCCCAAGTATGTGAAAGGAAAGTTTTGCCTTCCAATTCTTGTGATTCTTTCAGTTCTTTCTTCAATAGCAGTTGTGACCGAGTGATGCATATAAGTGGCTGACTTACACTTGTTTATTAGTTGTCCGGAAGCTGCTTCATATGCCTTTTGTGTATCCATGATCATGTGCAGAGTGTTAGCTTCTGTTGATGAGAAAATGATCATGTCGTCCGCATATGCTAAGTGATTAATTCTCGGAATTCTCCTTGGCAATCCAAAACCTTTGAAGCATTTGTTTGTGTGCAGTGAGTTTAAACCTCTAGAAAGTGCTTCTGCAGCAATGATGAAGAGGGTAGGGGATAATGGATCTCCTTGTTTGACTCCTCTTGTTGATTTGAAGAAACCTCTTGGTTGACCATTGACGAGGATTGAATACCAGTTGTTATTTAGTATGTCCATTATCATACCTATGAAGGTTTCATCAAATCCCATTTTCCTGAGGACCTTTGCTGTATATAACCATGATATTCTGTCGAATGCCTTGGTCATGTCTAGCTTGATGATCACATTTGGTCCTGCCTTGAGTCTTTTCCCTATTTCAGCAATGATTTCCTGTGCTAGGATAACATTCTCCACTATTGTTCTGCCTCTCACAAAGCCCGATTGTTCCTGTGAGATTAGGGATGGAAGGATGGGCAATAATCTTTCATGTATGATTCTTGAGAAGACCTTGTTGATGAAGTTGCTCAGGCTTATTGGCCTTAGGTCTGAAAAGGTTTCTATTTCTTTCTTCTTTGGGATCAGGATCAGATTTGTGTGTGTTATGCACTTGGGGAGTGGTCTGCCCGAAAAGAAAGATGTGACCATATTTTGTATGTCCTCTCCGATTATTTCCCAGCATGATTGATAGAAATCTCCTGTGAATCCATCCGGACCTCCTGTACTGTCTTTATTCAGACTGAAGATTGCATTTTTTGTTTCTTTAAGAGTTGGAATTCTGCTGAGTTCCTCATTCTGGTGTGGACTTATTATCTGTTGGATGTTGGCCAGAATGCTGAAGTCTGTGGGTGTGTTCTGTTCTGTGAATTGATCCTTATAAAAGGAGATGGCTTCTTCCACTATCTGCTCTTGTTCTTCCAGCCAGATGCCAGCCTTGCTCTTGATTCTTTGGAGTTGTAGTCTTTTCCTTTTGCCATTGACATGGTTGTGGAAAAATTTGGTATTTCTGTCTCCATCTTTGAACCAGGACATCCCAGCTTTTTGTTTCCAAAACTGTTCTTCTATTGCCAGGTGTCTCATCAGTTATGCTTGTACCCTTTGTAGCCTTTCTCTGTTTTCTGCCGTTGGTCTTTCTTCGAATTGTTTCTCATGCACTAATACCACTTCCTCCATGCTGGCTATAGTCATGAAAATATCTCCAAAGGTGACCTTGCTCCAGTTGGTTAAGGCTTTCTTGAGCTTCTTTAGTTTATGATGGAATATGATGAATGGATCTCCGTGGAAGTCTGCTTGCCAGTTTTCTTTGACTAGAGCTTGGAAAGTTTCATGCTTGGTCCAGAAGTTGAGGAACTTGAATGGCTTTTTGATCCTTATTGGTTCCTGATCAAAGTATATCAGTAGGGGACTGTTATCTGATCCAATCTTGCTTAGATAGGTGATCTCTATTGTTGGAAAAGCTTGTTGTAATAATTGATTTGCTAGACATCTATCTAGTCTTCTGAAAATGCACTCCTCGTCTGCTCTTCCATTCCACCAGGTGAAGATACTTCCTTTGAAGCCCAAATCTATTAGACAGCTGATGTTTATGCAGTGGTTAAAGTCATCAACTTCATTGAAAGGTACTGGGAGTCCTCCAAATTTCTCTTCCTGCTCACATATGACATTGAAGTCTCCTCCAATTAACCATGGGTTGCTGATTGTTTGTGATAGCTCATATATTGAATCCCATAGTTCAATTCTTTCCTCTGGTGTGCATTTGGCATAGACTAGGGTGAGGATTAGCTTTTCTTTTGTCCCTGTATGAATCAGCTGCAGTGTGAGTTGTTGTACCGTGTCGGTGAGCACTGTGACATTGTAATCATCCTCCAGAAAAGCCCATATTTTGTTCGACACGTTTGCAATTGCCTGTGCCATGCCAATTTTTCTTCTATATTGCTCGAGTTTTTTGAGTTGTTGCCTTGGTTCCATAATACCAATGAATTCAAATCAGTGCTTGTTGTTGAGTGTGATCAGTCTTTCGAAGGCTTGCATTGTTTTGACTGATCTTATATTCCAAATGATTGCTTTCATTGATTCAAGTATGCAGGTGCTCTTTGAGTGTTCAATATATGCTTTGATGCCGAGACACTTTTGATTTGCTTCTTTGGATGGTTTCCTCTGCCTGTTAACTTATTAGCTTGTCTTGGTGATAGGTCCCCTTGCCTTGCGGCATTCTTTATGTTTTGTGAAGCATCTTCATCACCCTAATCCTTTCCTGTGTTTTCTGTGATTGCATTCATGGGTTTGAGTGATGTTGACATTGCTTTTGGCTTGAAAATTGCTTGCAGTTGGGCTCTTAAAGATCCTAATTTTATGCTAATGTCTTGGTCTGTGATTGACAACTGTTGGTACTTGTTGTAATGTTGCTTTCCAGCTTCTTTGGGGTTTTCCTCCTCTTCATGAATTCCATCAGGTAATTCTCCTTCTTCTGAACCTTCTTCCATTTGGTCTGCCCATAACCTTCCTATAATTTGCTCTAGTTGTCTGCTTGTTGCTGCTTCTGTCCTTGCCATTGACTTTCCCTGTGTGCTGTTGAGTGGCTTTTGGCTTGTGTTTTGGCTGCTTGTGTTATTATGGTTGTTGTGGAAGCTTTCTCTGACCCATTGTGAAGTGGATTCCCTCTTTCTTTCTTCTATTTTATTGGCTGCTCTTTCTGTTATTGCTTTAACTGTGTTGGTATTTTTGCTACTGGATGGTGTCATTTTCCTGGTGCTGGATTCAGCTGCTTTTACTGTGATTTGAACTGTTTGGTTGTCGTTTGGCATTGGTGTTCCTTCTGAGAGGTTGTGGTGTTTGCTTCCTTTGCTGATGTTTCCATAGTGTTGATCCTCCCCTACATCCTTATTTGCAAGTGTTTGCTCTGCCCCATTCTCCTTAACTGTTTGATTAGTCTTTCCTGCTGTGGAGTTTGAGGCAGTCTCTTTGCTTATCCCATCCTCCTAGCTGTCCATTGTATTGAAAATTGTATTCCCTGTTGTGTGAGTATTTTTGCTTGTATATCCTGGTGTTTGATCTTCTGTCCTATGGGTGTCTGCCTTTTCTTTCCCCACTTTGCTAACCATGTTTCCATTTTCCTTGATTGCAACATTGCTCTTGTTTGCTGAGTGATCCAGCATTTCTGATACTTGTTCCTTATCAGACTCGGTGTGCTCATTGCTCTTCATTTCAAAATTGAGGTTCACTACTTCTGTTTCTTCTTCCTGTTGAAGCATTCGAAAGTTGTTTGCATCACAGACCTGCTGCCCATTTCTGTTAACTGGATCATATTGTTTTCCTTGTTTGTGTGTTGCCTTGTTTTGCAATCTCTTGTCTTTGACTTCTCTCCATTGTTGTGCATTGATTCCAACTGTCTTGCCACTCGATAAGATTAGTACTGGAGGTTCATTAACTGCTAATTCCTTCCCCCTTCCATTCCTTATTTCAGTTTGTTTTTTTTTCCAGCAGCATTGTCCTTATTGAGCATTTCAGGGTGCAGTTTCCAGCATTCAGACATTTCATGTCCCTGGATTTTACATTGCTTACAGTACTTTGGTAGGAGGTCGTACTGGATTTTGATCCATTCTGTTCGAGTTTCCCCCGTCGACTCATTTTCTATATCTAGTCTCACCTTTTGGGGTAAATCCGCTAGTAAGTCAACTAAGACCTTGACCCGTGCACAACTTGGTCTTGTTTTGTTTAGAGTAGCTGCATTAAGATGAAGGGGCTTGCCTACTGCGGAAGTCAGGGAGAAAGACATTCTTTCACATAGTAGGTCGGCAGAAGATGGGGAAAAGATATCCAAGCCATAGCCATCGATGTTTCTTCGCCAAACTTGAATTTGGTATCATATATGAATTGCCTCATCTGGTATTCCAGTCCATCTTTGGCCTTGAGATAATAGGTTCTTTTTGAAGTAATTTTAATGAAATCTTCCCATAAAGATAACCTAATCAGCACATGCTTATCTTTGAACAAGCCTATGTTGCATTCCCCTCTGATTCCGCATTGAATTGGAATTATTTTCCTGAGTTCTTGCAGCTCCGGCCACCCATATGAAAATTTCCCCAAAATCGCAAATTGCAATCCTTCCATGATGTTCATGCGAGCTACCTCAGCTTCCGTGTATTTGACAATGGGTTGGCCATGCATGTATGTTACCTTCTTGATTGGGATTTGTTCGATTTCTTGTCTAGGGTTTGAGTTTGAACAGTGGTTTATTTTCTCTGGTCTGAGTAATTGTGAGTAGTCTAGGGGTTTTTGGACTGTTGGGTTGGGATTAGCCGTGTTTGGGGTGTTTTGGTGTGGCTGGCCAGCTGGAATGTCGCCGGTCGGCATCGCCATGGACGGCGTTGGGATAATTGCGATGGTTTCTCTCTCTATCGCCATTGTGTTTAGTGAGAAGTTGGAGCGTTTTTTTTGCACTTAGAATTGTAGTTTAGACAAGTTCTGTATTGGTTGTCGCATGAAGCTGGTTCTGGTCCATAACCATTTTTAACCTTTCTTCCGTTCTAGCTCTCTTCTCCTCGGTAACAATAGCCTCTTCGGTTTTGGAATGTAAGCTAGCTTCCAAGTTATATATTTGCTCCATAAAAGCAGAAACACGCTCGGCCCCGACAGTTACAACATCATGTAATTCAACCCACTTGGCCTTCGTCTCTATGAGATCCTCATGTAACTGAGCTGCTTCTTGGCTGTGGGCCATTTTATCTTGCTTGGATTGCTCTAATCGAGCCTCGACCTCTCCCATTCGAGCAACTTTTGCTTCCAAAACAGTAAGCGCTCGACAAACTGATTTCCTTCGGCAACAAGTTGATTTTGTTCCATAGTAAGCTCTTTTTTTTTCAAAAATCAACTTTTGTAGGACCTCAGAAGCAAGGATGTTAGCATGAAAAGGTTAAATATGAGGTTATGGAGGCAAAATTCAGCAAGGAAAGAGATAAAAAAAAAATGATTAAATTGACACCTGAGCCAAATAGTACATGTTGTTGTTTATGAGACACTCAACAGAAAGAGCATCCATTTTTCTCCAATATTTGGCCGTGGAAAGAGGCTTCAGGTTATTGGCGACCTCCACTGGCTTGGAACGTGGTGCGGAACCTAAGATCAAAAGATTTATGATGTAAATATAGTAGGAAGTGACATAGGATAATAAGAAATATATGGAATTGAAAGATAAAATTAAGAAGCTTACAAGGAGATTAGACCCCAAGATTAGAAGCCAAGCAACCATGGATATATTAAATCCACAACCTCAAGAGCAGTAATCAAGTAACCTAATCTATCTCCTAAGCTAGAAGATTACTTACAAGGAGAAACAATCCTTGAAGCAATCAAAGACAAGTCCTTGGTAGAACTTAAGGAGAACTCTCCTAAACTCTCAAAGAGATGAATATATTTCATATAATACTCAAAGGTATGATGTCTTACAATAAAATAGTGATGGCTATTTATAAAGCCATTTCAACTACTCTTTACCAAACAACAAGTATGAAAACAAATACTAAAAAGGTCTTCAATGGTAGCTACATGCAATCTTCAACAATGGAGGCCTTAAAGTCATCCAAGAAATGTTATGGAGGCCTATAAACATAGTCATATCATCTAACTATTTGCTCCACTTTTTAAGTGAGTTTACAAGAACAATTGAATTAAAGGTTTCCCACCAAGTAAGAATGATTGAATCTCTTGTATTGGAAATCTCGGTAGATTAGTGCAGTATCGGTAGAAAGTCTATAATTGTGTTGAAATTGCACTATTATTGATTCTCTGAAAAGAAAACATATTAGTCTACATTTGGGGTAAGTTTCACAGCTAAATTCATCCTATGCTATTTGACATTTAATTTTGAAGTTGACTAATGTGATTCTATCCAGATTTGTATAGCTGTAGCTTATATGGCCATAACTTGATGTAGGTGATAGCATCAAGGGCAAGGATAGAGTTTTGGAAGATCCAAGAAGGCCATTTACAAGATCTCAAGCTAAAGAGTTGCAGACTAAGGTTGTTGGACTTCAATGGCAAATAAAAAAGCTTTTAATTGTGGAGGACGAGCTCAAGCCCAAAGGAGATGAATTTTACAAGTTTTACAATTATTTGGTGGCCCAAATTGAAGTCCAAGAGAAGGAAGATTGGGTCCCGAACTCGGCCCTTGAAATCTAGCAAAAGGGCACCAAGAAGAGCTCAAAATAAGCTTAAATGAGGTCCAAAAGGGGGTGTTTGAAAACAAGCCCAATTGGAGTCCAAATCAATGGCCCAAACTAGTAGTTTTAAGGCCCAAATTTGTCCTAATGGGATTTGGCCGCCCCCTACCTACCTCTTACCTAATTTTAAGGACTTTTACTCTTATAAATAAGGAGTTCTTCTCATTCATTAGGGATAGATTATTGAATAAGAATATCATACTTGAGAGAGCTCTTTTGAACCTTTGTTACTTATGCTTTGAGATTTATCTTTCAACCTTTACTTGTTCATAGTTCAAGGTAGTAAGATAACTTCTCTATTATGATATCTTTGATTCCTTTGAGGTATTCTTAGAAGGCAATTAATACTAGTTGTTGATTGTTGTCTCAAGTTACTCTTAAAGCGGTCAAGATCCGAATCTATTGTTTTGATTTGTTCTTAGGTAAAGGCGTTTGATTTTCTTCAATAAATCAAGACGTTGTTGCTTAGATCTTGTCAAGGCTATAGAACTTGTGTTCTTGGAAGTTCCTTGAATTCGTTCCTTGAATTTCCCCCATATCCTTTATTTTCTGCACTTTAATTCTAGTTGTTCAATTCCTTATTATTATTTGCTTCCGCATTTACTTCTCAAATTCTTACTCTAGATTGGATTTCCGACCTTGTTGTTATCAGTAGGAATCTCCAAATTAAGAACGGTTTGGCTCATTAGAATATAGACTTCAATATCTTTTATCATGGTGAAATTTGTAGCCTAATTTTGTCTATACCTGAAAAGATTAATATTTGAAGTTGGGTAAATATTTGGACTGTTTTGTGAATGTTGGACAGCATTAAGTATCATCCTTTTGCTCCAATTCTCCCAAAGTATTCACCAAATATTGCATGACTATAAAATAAAATACAGACACACTCAAGGTAATATATTTTAAAAATAAAATAGTACAAAATATATTATTAAGAGAGAGGTTAAATAGTCAATCACAAGTTAATTCATCACCATTTTGATTAAGAATCATGATTATCTCCATTTAGGCTCACTTGAGATACGTGTATAAATTTTGGATTCTCATCCACACCTGTGACTTCCGATCTCATATCAAGTAGCTTCTTTACCAACCCATGCATTACTTCTTGAGCGTTTCTAGCTTTAGCTCTCGCGATTGGTCCAGTTGGTAAATATAGATCCTTGATAGCAATTTCGTCGAACATGCTCGTATCATTCTCCCGGTCTTCAAAAGAATTCGTCCTTGAATCTTCACGTACATCAAAGGGAGAAAGATTACATACATTAGAAGTCGCACTTACTTGATACTCACCTGGAAAGTCGATCTTATATGCATTATCACTGATTCTTTCCAAATGGTCCATCTCCACGTGGATGAAACTTCATCTTTCTTTTAGTTGGAAATCTTTCCTTTCTCATGTGTACCCAAACCCAATCTCCTGGTTGAAAGGTCACACATTTTCTTCATTTGTTAGCTTTCGATGAATGCTGTCCATTTTTCTGTTCAATATGTTGTCGTGCTTGTTCATGGATTTTCTTCGTCAGCTCAGCCTTCTTGTTACCATCTAAGCTAACAAGCTCTTTTACAGATAAAAGAACAAAATCTAATGGCGTTAAAGGATTAATACCATACACAACTTCAAACGGAGAAAAACCTGTAGAAGAATGCACTATTTGATTATATTTAAATTCAACAAGAGGTATACAATCTTCTCAACTTTCCAAGTTCTTTGTAATCACAGCACGCAATAAAGCACCTAACGTTTTATTAACTACTTCTGTTTGACCATCAGTTTTGTGACATGGTATAAAATGAGCCATTTTGGAGAATCTGTCAACAACACCAAATATGCGATCCTCCCCCTTTTTGACCTAGGTAGTTTTAACATGAAGTTCATTGACAAATCAACCTAAGGTCCACTAGGTACAGGTAAAGATGTGTACAACCCATGAGGCGAATTTGGACTTTGTTTGCCTACACGACATGCATTGGACATAGATTCTTTCGACGTCCCTACACATATGAGGCCAAAAGAAATGTTCATGCAATATGTCCAAAGTCTTTTGAACACCAAAATGCCCCATCAAGCCTCCAGAATGGGCTTCTCCTACTAGTAACTCTCTTATAGAACACATACGAATTCATAGTTTTACCTTCTCTGAATAAATAGCCTTCGTGTCTTTAATATTTATCAAAAGAAGTATCTCCACATGCTTCAAACGTCTGACAAAAAGCATGATCTTTAGCATAGAATTCTTTAATAAGTTCAGATCCCAACAACTTAGAAATAAGAGTTGACAGAAAGGCATCCTATGAGATAGTGCGTCAGCAACTATATTTTCCTTACCTTGCTTGTATTGAATCACGTAAGGAAATGTTTCTATAAATTCAACCCACTTGGCATGCCTTCTGTTGAGCTTTCCTTGGACTTTCAAATGCTTCAAAGACTCATGGTCTGTCCGAAGAACGAACTCCTTAGGCTAAAGGTAGTGTTGCCATGTCTCCAACAACCTCACCAATGCATAAAGCTCCTTATCATATGTTGAATAACTCAATGTAGCTCCTCCAAGTTTTTCACTAAAGAATGCAATTGGCTTTTGATCCTACATTAGCACTGTAACGACTCGGCCAGCCGTTTCGAGAGTGTAACCCCATTCCCTCCCAATTACTGCTCATTTTATGCTTTACAGTTGTTAGGTGACTTGCTAGTTTAGTTGGTTCGGACTCAGAGAGGTTTCAGAATGAATTGAGACACTTAGTCTCGAGGTTGGAAGCTTAAGTTGAAAATATTGACCGGATGTTGACTTGTGTGTAAACAGCTTCCAGATTGGAGTTTGATGGTTTTGTTAGCTCTGTTGGGTGATATTGGACTTAGGCGTATCCGGATAGTGATTTAGAGGTCCGTAGTTGAATTAGGCTTGAAATGGCGAAAGTTAAAAATTTGAAAGTTTGATGGAGAGTGGATTTTGTGGTTACTGGGCTCCGGTCGGAGTTCTAGGAGTTGGAGTAGGTCTGTGATATCATTTGTGACTTTTGTGGAAAATTGGAGGTCAATAGAACGTGATTTGATAGGTTTTGACATCGAATGTAGAAGTCAGAAGTTCAAAAGTTCATTAGGCTTGAATCTATGCGTGATTTATGTTTTTGATGTTGTTTGATGTGATTTGACGGTTCAACTAAGCTCGTATAATGTTTTGTGATGGTATGTTTGGTTGAGGTCCCGGGGGCCTCGGGTGAGTTTCGGATGGTTAATAGATCAATTTTTGGACTTAGAGAATTTCTGGAACTTTCTGGTGCACTGATCTAATTTCCTTATACGCGATCGCGTGGGAAGGTCTGCGATCGCATAGGCTACTTAGAGCAGTTGTGATTTTTTGTTCAATGTGATTGCCAGTTCTGGCATACGATCGCGTAGGTTGGGGAAAACAGTGCATGTCGAATGCGTGGGCTAGGCCGCATTTGCGAAGAGGAGGTAGGCAGTTGGGGTTCACGTTCGTTGTTTTATGCGAACACGTGGTCCGTCCGCGATCCCGTAGGCCCGGGAGGCCTGTGCTTCATGTTCGCGTATGTGCTTGTGCGGTCGTATAGAGGAGTTTCTGGGGGCAGTGAAGGTTGTTCTTCGCGATCACGAAGATTTTCCCGCGACAACGAAGAAGGGATACCTGCGCAGATTTAAATATTTCAAAAAATGAGGGTTTGGGTTCATAACTCAATTTTGATTTTGGGAGCATGGTGGGAGGCGATTCTTGGAGAGATTTTCAAGTGGGTGTTTAGGGTAAGTGATTCTTACCTTGTTTTGGTTAATTTTCATGTTTATGTCCTTGATTTTATCATCAAATTAGTGATTTGGAGTGGAAAATTGGGAAAAAATGGAGGAAAGTTCTCAGGCTGAATTTTGAGGTTTTGATCGCGATTTTGGTATCGGATTTGTGTAATTTTGGTATGGTTGGACTCGTGGTTGAATGGGTGTTCGGATTTTGTGACTTTTACCCGATTCCGAGACATGGGCCCGGGGGACGGGCTTTTGAGTAGACTTTTTTACTTTTGATTAAGAGCTTAGTATTTTCTTATGGAATTGAGTGCTTTAGCTCGTGTTGATTGTATCAAACTCTTTGTGACTAGATTCGAGGCATTCGGAGGCCGTTTCGCGAGGCAAGAGTGTGTTGGAGTAGAGATTTGTGTGGTCTGAGGTAAGTAACACTTCTAAACTTTTTCCTGAGGGTACGAAACCCCAAAATTATGTGTTATGTGATTGGTGCTAAGGTGACTCACACGCTAGGTGACGGACATGTGGGCGTACACCGTAAGAATTATTACTTGATCGATTCTGTGGATCTGTATAGTTGATTTATCTTGTTGTTATCCGTATTTTCATCATGTGATAAAGTAATTGAGCTGCCAATCATGCTATAAACTATGTTTAAGCTATATGCTGGTACTGTTAGCACCCATAGTAGTTTTTTTTTTTTTTGGTTAAAAAGTCTTTTATTGATGTTAGTTAAAAAGTATTTACAAGAAGGAGGGGGACATGAACCTTACCTCCCCAAAGAAACAAATGTACCTTATCTTATAGTTACAAAAATACAGGATGTGTCCAATAGGTACAAAGTGTGTCTGACCTAAATTAAAGTGATGAATATCTATCTTATAGAGTTGATAGATAAACATCTGTACAAAATCAAAGTGAGATACTTCTAGGTCGCTCATTCTGTTCATGTGTGTTACTGCTTCTAGATGATTGGTATTTGTTCCCTTGTGTGATCTTTCAACATGTTTGGTGGTGTTCTGGTTCTTGTGTAGGCTATTGTGGGCTGTGGAGTTGCTGATGCTTTCTCTGTCATGATGAATTGCTCCCCTGTTTGTCTGCTGATTCATTTGTAGAAGAACAGAGACAGATGCTTCTAGGTCGATGAGTTGTGTTGGTTGCTGACTATCCTGCTGTGACTGCTGGCTTCTGTTGTTACTGATGTTTTTGTTCTGCACTGTCATTTTTGTTTTCTCTTTCCTGCTGATTGAATGATGTTCTGGGATGTGTTTCCGTGTATGCTGGGCAGTAGTTACATGCTCATAACCACTGGTTATATTGAAATGCTGTTTGCTGCTTGCTTTGTTCCAGTTGTAGTTGCTGATTGCCTGCTGTGTGTTGATCTGCTGCATGTTGTTTGTGCTGGAGCTGCTGCTTTACTGATGTGTTAGTGGATGTTTCAATGGTTGCTGGATTGTTTTTTGTTGAGAAGATTTCCTATTGTTGTTGAGCTATTTGTTGCTGATGAGGTGTTGGTTGCTGCCTGTTTTGTTTCTGCTGCTGCCTCTGATTTTCTTGAGTGTGTTGGACTGTTGCTTGCCGTTGGTTGTGTTGATGCTAGTGTAGTTTGCTTCCTGATGTGTCAATGAAAATATACTTTTGTGCTGGTTTGATTTTCTCTGAGTACTGGAGGTTGCTGGTGCTTCTATTGTGAAGTCAGTGTTGCTGCTGTGTTGCTTATTGTACTGTCTGGTTACTGTGCTGTGATTGTGTGGTGTGATGCTTTTAGAGGCCGAAGGTGATTGATGCAATTGTATTAGAATGAGCACCGGTGGTGCTAATACCACACAATACAATTGCGCCAATGACCTCCTCCTAAAGAAAGCATTCCCTACTGTGGTGACAGTTATATTATTGATAAAGCCTCTCTTTTGATTGTGATTTTTGCTTGTCTGGCTGTTTCTGCTGCTGTTTTTGTGAGGTTGATGAGTTGTTTCATTACTTTGGTGGTGCTGTTGGTATTGGTAAGTGATGTTGGTTGATTGTTGAGCTGTAGTATGTTCTGCGATGTTGGTTGTGATGCTGTGTTCTTTGCTGTGCTTCTTGCTTATGTGTCTCTTGTTCTGCTTTTGTTTTTCCTGCTTTCTGCCTGTTGATGCAGAGTTCTTTTCACTGAGGTTAAAGAGTGCATCTGCTCGGCTTGTGTTGTTGCTTCTGGATGTCGATGTGTTTCTGCTCTGCTTGCATTTGTTTCCCTGCTTGATGATTCTTTTGTTGGCTTCCTTGCAGTGGTTTTGCTCTATGTTCCTTGCTCCCTGATAATTGCTTTTTCTTCGTTTTCCATTGCGTGTGATCCCTGTTGATGTCTTTGTTCCTGGTGTGGTGTGCCTTGATACTAAGGTTCTCTGTGCTTCCTGTGCTTGCTGCTTTTCAAAGGCATTGTCTGATGAAATTGTTGGTTGCCTGTGTTTGCTGCTCTGATGTTTCTGAGTCTGTTGTGTGTGTTTCCCATGTCTGCTGCTTTGATGTTTCTGATTTTTCTTCCATTGCTGGTGTAGTGTGAGGGTTGTTTCTGTGTGAGTGTGCTGTTTTGTGTTCCAATTTGATGGTTCTGTGCTCAGTTGTGGGCTCCAATCTTCCATTGTCTGGTTTTGTTGCTGATTGTTGCTGTGGACAGTTATGTTTTTGACCTGTTTCCTCTCCTTGAGTCTCAAGTTTGCATGGTCTATGTTCTGCTTCAAAATGTTGTGCCATGTCAGGGTGTTATAAGACTGCTGCATTGCTTTCCATTGTCCTTGCCATTGTGCCATTGTGCCTTTTTGTTGCTGCCTCAAAATGGTGTACCAAATTGTACCATTGCTGCTCAACTGCTTCAGGTTAACTGTATGATCATCTACCTGCAATGACAAGGAAAAGTAGTCAGTATGGTGTGAGAGCATAGTGATTGATCTGGTTGTTCTTCTCTATTGTTCTGTCTCTTTTTTTCCTTTCCTCCCTACTATTGATCAATTTGATATTTTAACTCGTAGGGTAAGGGCGTTGTGATTTGTCATCATTTAGGATACTCTTTGCTATCTTGTTCAATTGGTTGAAATGCAGATATTCAAAGGTTCCTTCCTCTAGTGCTAAGTTTGCCAAATGGACAGCCAATTTGTTTCCTTCCCTGAAAGTGTGTGTAGTAATCAGTGTGAGCTACTGTTTCATTTGATGAATTTCTTCTATCTGATCACTTATGCACCAAGGGATTTTCCAATTGCCATTGATGATGTTGTTCAGTAACATAGAGTCCGTTTGTAGCCAAATTTGCCTGTATCCCTGGGATGTGCAATATCTTAAGGCTTCCATGATGGCTGTTGCTTCAGCTTCAGTGTTGGTCCCTTTTTCTATCTCTGTGCCTTTCGCATAAATTAGATCCCCGGTTTCATTTCTCACACAGTAGCCGATGGAGCTTCTACCTGGATTTCCTTTTGAGGTTCCATCTATGTTGACTTTTACCCATCCCTGCTTTGGGGGTTCCCGCATCACTTTGTTGTACGTTGTTTTGGGTTTATGTTTCTCAAGTTTGTGAAGTAGATCACTCTGCTCTTACTTTGCTCTTTATCCTGCTCTCTGTTTATTCTTAGCTGACGCTTACGGTCCTCTAAGGTCTGAGCATAAGCCTGAATGCGAGAAATA
>MCJB01002249.1:1824-14530 GCA_002018475.1 Nicotiana obtusifolia | reverse complement strand
AAGTGCAATAATTATAGCAAATTTTTCATGAATACTGACATTCTTTAATAATAAGTAAATAGATTCTAATCAATAGATTCATGTCCATTATAAAGTTGTTTTGTTTAAAGATTCTTAGTTTGACTAACAATACATTGGTGCCTTTGCATTTGATTTATTTCAATTATCGTTATGCTTTTAATTGGTTAGAAAGAAATTGAAATTATTATTGGTAGTTTAAGGTGTATAATTTTGTTTTTGTAAGAAGAATATAAAGTAAGATCGATTATAATATAGTATTAAGAGTTAAATCCCATTATTATATCAATTTATGAAAACTTTATAATACACATTAGGAATGTAGTGATAATATTGCTTTTTTAAAAGTTTTCTCTAGTCGTCTAACCTTCAAACTAATTAAAAGAGGACTCTATCTCCTTATATTTATACAATGACTTTACTAAATACTATAGGAATATGCAGTGAGAGAATTTGCTTCTTCAAAATTTTTACTATCTGCTTTTCCCCATAAGAGTTAATTAATCATTTTAGACTATTTGATTATAAACATATAGATTTAGATGTACATTCCATGTTGGTTATAATGTTAATTGCCATCAATATTTTAAATGTTGGATTTACAATTAATTTTTTTAATTTAGAACGAGCTAATATGTTGAATTTTGTCAACTATGAACGTTTCACTTTTACTCTCCTAAATTTTGTGAGGTCTCTTAAATTCTATGACCTTTTTAAATTAATAACTAAAGTTCTGATTTCATTGTAAGATGCGTGCATGGCATTGCTTATGAGAATATTGCTTCTTTAGGTTTTTTCATAGCTATTTGAATTTTTTAAATAATAAAACATTATTTTTCCTTGTAGATGAATGCTGTGAGAATATAATTTATCCTTTTAAAAATAGATTTCACATTGAACAAAATTATAATTCTTTTTGTTTCCTAAATAAAAACTTAGAAATCAATTGAAACTTTTAACTTTTAAATTTTTTCTTGTTTGAACTATATAGAAACTTATAATATTTAAGAATTAAAAATTAAATAAAAATTAACTTAAATAAATATTTAAAATAATATTTTTTCATATTTTAAATTTTTTAAATTTATTCGAACGAGCAAAGCCATGCTACTTTTACTTCTTAGTTTGCCAACAAAAAGGCTTAAAAAAGACAAAATTTTATGGGAAGTGCCTCATTTCACAATATCTTGTGGGAATGTGTTTATACTTTACGTTAAAAAAGTAAACTAATTCTCTAAAATAAGTTCAAGCTAAATAAAGTTGTAGTATTTTGTGTTATGAAGGTGTGGTCGAAGTAAGTAATTTTTTAAAAATATTGATGCTTATCAGCCATTGATTTGGTGTACACACGCAAAGAGCATACCTTTAAACTAGTTTAAAAATAGTTTTAACACTTCTGCTTCTACTTCTGCCACTACTGCTGCTTCTTCTCGCTTCTCTTATTCTTCTGCTTCTTCTTCTTCTTCTACTTCTTCCGTTTTCTCTTCCTCTTCATATTCCTCTTCTTTTTCTTTTTGTTCCCTTTTTTATAACAACAATAACAATATGTTCGGATTAAAGTAACATACATAAGATATAAACCTATTCTGCAGTTATAACATAATGAATTAAACTCATAAATTGAGTTAGTTCATCAAGAAAAAAATTAAGGGCGAAAAGAAAGACATACCGAGAGTAATGTGGAAAAATATAGACCTTGAGATTGTCACATCCTGTAGTTGCTTCTACTTCTTCCTTAATCTCCAAAGCTGAAGCCTTGAGATTATCATCACAATCGATCACCTTGATTGATGTAAGTGTTCCAATATCCGCAAAACTGTCAGGAATCTTCTCAAGCAATTTAACAGATCTTAGCACTAAACTCTCAAGCATGGGAAATGATGATGATTCTGAGACATGCCATGCCCTAAGATCAATGCTTCGAAATTTTAAGGTTTTGAGTACCGGGAACTCCATATCTCTCACGTCCCACTCCTCTTGCTCGAATCTACACCCTTGAAATACCAGTCTTTGAAGGTTGGGTAATGCAGCGATTGTGGAAGTTGCACTTGCTAGTATATTAACTCGGCGGAGGATCAGCTCTTTGAGACTTGAAGGTAAATAATACTTGGTGATATCACACATCGAACCAAGCATGAGGGATTGAAGCTGTGTAAGAACATCCAATTTCAGAACGAGAGAATTAGCTTCATCAATATCATTATCAGCTATTAGGAGGTGAAGCACTTGAAGATTGGGAAACCTCTCAATTAACACCATATCCTCACGAAATAAAGACATGCCTTTAAATTCCCTTAAATTCTCCAACTTAGACGGACCTTCTTCAGAAACTGCAAATACCTCACGAGGTAAGAGTGTTGTTAGGTCTACATGCTTTAGTTTCGTCATCTTCCAAATATGAGGTGTCCCTTCTCCTAGTATCTCAACATCCACCAGTAAAATTTCTAGGTCGCACATGTGTGATACCCACTCGAAAAAAAACTTTTCGAAACACATTCCCAGGTATCTCAGGTAAACTAGTGATTGCAGTATATCAACTATATTCGTATAATCCCCTGGAATGCAGTTCTTGAAATCCAACACTCTAAGAAGTTTTAAGTCTCCAACTGACGAGAAATGATAGGAACGGGATAAATACTCTTTAGAAACAGGACCGTGAAAATTAGCCTCCCTATCCCTAAAATCTTTATAAGCAAGAAAATCATTCACGTTATTAGTAACAAAGAACGATTGAAGATCTTTTCCAAAAGATGTTCCTTTTTTGGAGCCGCTTGTGAGGAATCTATCTACTTTGTTGTTGAATCTCTCCAAATCATGACGAAGCTTATAGTCAAGGTGAATGCACACTCGATGTTCCTCATCATATGAAGGTTGATATTGGTTATGTGTCCCTATAAGTTGCATGAACTTTTCTTCTTTAGCTTTGTTTAAGACAAAGTCACGCACTAGATCATGAATTTGCAAGTACTTCACCTTGCCATCAAAGGTCGTCTTTGAAACCATTAGTAGGCTACTAGAAATTATATCCATCAAGTAACCTTCAGCTACCTCCTCCAATCCTCTCTCATCACTACATTGAACGAGGCCTTCGGCCATCCAGATAACATCAATTTAGATGCTCCAATTTTTTCATCCTCCCTAAATACTCCCATAGTTAGAAGGCAATGTCTCAAATGATCTGGTAAATAGCAGTAACTTAATTGTATTGCCAAGTTGCTCTCACTTTCAACTACTCCAAGATGAGACTTTAAATTGTTTGCAACTTCACACCACTCTGAGACATTCCTTTCTTTTTTTGCAAGAATTCCACCAATCAAAACAACTGTAAGAGGCAGTCCTTTACAATATTCCGCAATTTGTACCCCAACATCCTGGAATTCAGGATCTGCACAAAAATTTGCAGAAGAGTAGAATAAGTACACTACAGTGGTACCCAATAAGTATCAAGCCTAACCTCGGTAAAGTAATGACGAGGCCAGGTCAAGACACCTACCAGACATATAAACCTGTACAAAATGCTACATAAGCTAACAAGGAAAGGATACCAATGTAAGACCAATAACAGAAGAATTTCCAATTCAAATCAACAATAAAAACATGGGTAGCAACGAGAAAACAATCAAGTGATTAAGCAACTACATAGTCAAAGATCAAATAATATATGAGTGGGTCCAAGCAAGGAATCATATGACAAATCAATCAATTAAATTATTTATAATGCATGTATTTCAACATAATGCCCAAGGTACCTCGAAATCTCGGTTCATGATTCACGACTTCCAATTCTTACACATGTGGCATCTTGTGCCCACATCTTTTCGAATCACTTTTGCACGGCAAAAATCTCGTGCTACAATGTATATAGTTTCCGTATCAATATCAACCAAGATGACCAATGAATAATTTAAACACAATTAAATGCAATTCTCAAAATTAAATACAGTGAAGCATCTTGAGTCACTAAGCCAATTTAGGATTTAAATAAGGTAAAATAGTGGAGAGGTCGTACAAATAGAATACCAATTGAGTTTAGTTTAGAAGTATATGGGATCCGATAAAATATTGTATTTATATAAAATAAGACATTCAATCAAGTTTTAACGAGATAAATATGGGATTTATTAAAGTAAAATGAAATAACAATTTTTCACGCAAATTACACGACAATAAGATAATGAGAAGGTTGAGACATCAATTAGAGTAAAAATACAATCACCATTTCATTTAGTAAATCTTCAAATAATATATGAGTTTTACTTTTGAAAGACACACGAGTGGAACAGCTTGAAAAGTCTTTCATTTACCTCTGCTAAATTCTCAGCAACATAACATATCACATAGGATGCATAACTCACACAAGAAGTCCATGTTGTTCCATTTGTAATACATTGACGGTTAATTAATTGTAATCAAAATATAATGAGGTGATTTAAGAAACCACAGTAATCGTCCAAGCATGAAATACATTATGAGAATCATAATCAGAATTAACCTTAATATCACAATAATTTCATATTTGTACATTTGTTGCAGCATACAACTCGATCTCTCACAATAATAATCATATTTGTTGCGGCGTGCAACCTGATCCCTCTCAATATTAAATCATATCCGTTGCAGCATGCAACCCGATCCCACTCAATATTAAATCATATCGGTTGTGGCGTGCAACTCGATCCCATTCAATATCATATCTGTTGCGACGTGCAACCCGATCTCACTCAATATTAAATCATATCTGTTGCGGCGTGCAATCCGATCCCACTCAATATTAGATCATATTCGTTGCGGCGTGCAAACCAATCCCACTCAATGTTAAATCATATCTGTTGTGGCGTGCAACCCGATCCCACTCAATATTAAATCATACCTGTTGTGGCGTGCAACCCGATCCAGAACCTCGAGACCTCTTGGTCACCTTAGTTCCCTTTTTCCTCAATTCAAGCACGTTTAAACATCTTGGCAATTTCCACCAATTGCTGAAGTAAAGTATCAATTTGTAGCCTCCGAGTCATATAGAATCTAAGATCATAACAGAGTCCTTTAATGAATCTGTGGACTTGCTCTCTAGATGTAGGAACCAAAGTAAGAGTATGATAAGCTAACACTTTAAATCTGATGGCATATTCTGACACCGTCATGGTGTCTTGACGCAGCCGTTCAAACTCCGCCATGCCTTCCGTGGAGTCCGGGGAACAAACTCCCTCAAAAACATCTCTGAAAATTGAGCCTGAGTAGGTGGTGTTGCATTGGATGGTCTGCCCTCTTCATAGACTTGCCACAAACATCGGTGGAGAATTATCTCTCCAAAGGTCAATTTCTTCCTTTGCTAGGCTGACCCAACACCGTCGAGTTGACCCATTTCTTCACATATTCCTTGATTCTTCCTTGGGGTAAAACTTCCCCCTATTTGTACACAATGATTCCCAAAAGTAAAGCTCTGTACAGACAAATCTTAGCACGAACCATGTAGCCCATAAGCTCATCGACCACCGTACTTTCTCTAAAGCACCCCATATTGCCGCAACCGAGACGTCTGCGTTGAATAGACTTTCTATAAATTTGAAGTTGTTTCTCTAACTCCTTGGTACTTAAGCATAGGATTATTAAGGACACAGTCATACCGCAACTCCCAACATTGTCACCTACAAAATCTCAGGCCTTAAACGTGTGCAATTTTTTTTTTTTGGGAAACTTTCAATACCACATTTGTACATCTTAGGCTAGAACTGATATAACACATGACCCCCACAATATGTTCGCCTATAGTGGACTCCCCCCACTTGGCGTGAACCAATAGGACACAACATCCGATGATCCATAATACTAACCTTCACAACGCGTACTCATCAACCAGATGCTAGAATTCGATGCACCCCCACATAAATCACTGAGTGATCCTTCAATATATCTGCATCTTCAGTCGAGACCACACATTGAGACGACATTTGAGCATCCCTAGCTCCCTCGTAGTCTATCCGCGACAATACGAACCATCGGCGCACAACTGATAACGAGTACACAATGTCGTACATGAGTGGATGTGAATGGATATAAGATATATGCTTCAAGTTGAGTCAATATCGCACGATAAGGAATAAAAGAAGTGGAATTTCTTAGTATTTGCGTAGCCTCTCGAAGACAAGTACATACGTCTCCGTACCGATCCGCAAGACTCTACTGAACCTACTTACGACTTGTAGGACCCATGAACCTAGAGCTCTGATACCAACTTGTCACGACCCAAATTTTCCTCCTTAGGATGTCGTGATGGCACCTAGTCTTAGGGACTAGGTAAGCCTAACACTTACTGAATTAGTGGAAAATCAACCAATTTTTTTTTTTTTTTTTATATGAAATAGAAATTTCCTGCCACCCTAAAATCGGTAGTACAAGTCACAAGCTCTACAGAGTTTACTAGAAAAATGTATAAAAACAACTGTTCCAGAATAGAATCAACAGTGCGGAAAAATATCAGAAGGTGACTCTGAGGCCGGCGAACGCGACAGCAGGTATACCTTTAGTCTCCAGCAATGTCCAATCAATTAGCAATATTATCAACAACACTGAGGTACCTGGATCTGCACAAAAATGTGCAGACGAGTAGTATGAGTATACCACAGCGGTACCCAGTAAGTATCAAGCCTAGCCTCGGTAGAGTAGTGATGAGGCCAAGTTAAGACACCTACCAGACATATAAACCTGTACAAAATGCTACATAAGCTAACAAGGAAAGGATATCAATGTAAGAACAATAACAGAAGAATTTCCTATTCAAATCAACAATGAAAACATGAGTAGCAACGAGAAAACAATCAAGTGATTAAGCAACTACATAGTCAAAGATCAAATAATATATGAGTGGGTCCAAGCAAGGAATATGAAAAATCAATCAATTAAATTATTTATAATGCATGTATTTCAACATAAATACCCGAGGTATCACTCCTTGAAATCTCAATTCATGATTCACGACTTCCAATTCTTACACATGTGGCATCTTGTGCCCACATCTTTTCGAATTACTTTTGCATGGCAAAAACCTCGTGCTACCATGTATATAATTTCCGTATCAATATCAACCAAGATGACCAATGAATAATTTAAACACAATTAAATACAATCTCCAAATTAAATACACTGAACCATCTTGAGTTACTAAGCCAATTTAGGATTTAAATAAGGTAAAATAGTGGAGACGTTGTACAAATAGAATATCAATTGAGTTTAGTTTAGAAGTATATGAGATCCGATAAAATATTGTATTTATACAAAATAAGACATTTAATCAAGTTTTAGCGAGATAAATATGGGATTTATTAAAGTAAAAAGAAATAACAATTTTTCGTGCAAATTACACGACAATAAGATAACGAGAAGGTTGAGACATCACTTAGAGTAAAAAT
This sequence comes from Nicotiana obtusifolia, assembly GCA_002018475.1. NCBI lineage: Eukaryota > Viridiplantae > Streptophyta > Magnoliopsida > Solanales > Solanaceae > Nicotiana > Nicotiana obtusifolia. The sequence continues at coordinate 7,106 of MCJB01002249.1, read as the reverse complement.
ACAATCACCATTTAATTTAGTAAATCTTCGAATAAGATATGAGTCTTACTTTTGAAGAGCTTGAAAAGTCTTTCATTTACCTCTACTAAATTCTCAGCAACATAACATATCACATAGGACGCATGACTCACACAAGAAGTCCATGTTGTTCCATTTTTAATATATTGACGGTTAATTAGTTAGAGTCAAAATACAATGAGGTGATTTAAGAAACCACAGTAACCTTCCAAGAATGAAATACATTATGAGAATCACAATCGGAATTAACCTTAATATCACAATAATTTCATATTTGTACATTTGTTGCGGCGTACAACCCGATCTCTCACAATAATAATCATATTTGTTGCGGCGTGCAAACCGATCCCTCTCATTGTTAAATCATATCCGTTGCAGCGTGCAACCCGATCCCTCTCATTATTAAATCATATCCGTTGGGCGTGCAATCCGATCCCACTCAATATTAAATCATATCTGCTGCAGCGTACAACCCGATCCCACTCAATATTAAATCATATCCGTTGCAGTGTGCAATCCGATCCCACTCAATTAGATTTTGAATCTGATTTGAATATGAAGTTATGTTGCTACTTAAGATTCGAATTTCTGAAGTTGCAATTGAAAGATAGAAGAACTTGAATCTGAGGTTGTATTGAAAAAATTGAACTACTTAATATTTGAAATTCTGAAGTTAAAGTTGAAAGATAGGAGAACTTTAGATTTGATTTCTGAAAAGATTGAACTAATTCAGATCCGAGCGAGTACACTTTATAAAGTTTTGTCCAATACGAATATAAATAAATAGTGGCCCCAAAAACGAGTATATAAGCAGCAAATGCCCCGTTATCTGTGCTGTGCAGTCTATGGAAATTTGAGTAAATTTATGAAGTATTTCTTTTCTAATAACAGAAGATTACAACCAAATACAAACAAATGAAAGTTTAGAATGCATATGTCAAATGCATAAAAACTTATAATATTAAGAAATGTTATAGTTGTTCATTTGAAACAGATTAGGACGTATTAATTCAATCTAAAGAATATTTGAGAAAAGTAAATACTTCATTAGAAAATAAGTACTTGTGCAAATGAATGGAATTCCTATGTCATTACAAAGCTGCTCCAGATGTCCATCAAATGAACCTCCTGCACATTTAGTGCAGAAGTGTAGCATGAGTACATAAATCAAATGAACCTCCTGCAGATTCAATTGTAATTTCAATTAATTAAGCTAGCAAAATGAGTCCAAACAATTCAAATATTACATGATAAAGTTCTAAGTGTACCCGAACATAAACATGCTTTAGCTACGTACGGACTCTCGTCACCTCATGTGTACGTAACACCCACAACTAGTAGCACACAACAATTACATCACCTAGAGGGTTGTCTCTCTCTCACAAGGTTAGACAGGAGAATTATCTCGCTCCAAAGTTCCATATCTGGCTCCAATGCCTCTCTAACTCTTCAATTTCAAAGCCAAACGATCCGAAACTAGTCAAACAACATGCAAACTAATAGAAATATACTCCAACACTCATAATGAATTAGTTTATAACAATTATCATCTCCTCTCAAAAAGTCAACAAAGTCAACCTTCGGGCCCACGTGCCCGGATTCCAAAAATTCTTGAAGATAAACTTTACCCATAATGGTACGAACTGAAACATATGATTTATTTCAAATTCTACGTCCAATTACGTGGTCAAAATCCAAAAATACTATTTCTACGTTTTCTACCAAAACCCCATAATTTCTACTAATTCTCATATTTAAATCCGTATATAAACCATGTATTTAACTTACAGTGTGTAGAAATCTCTTACCTCAAAATTGATGATGAAAATGACTCCCCCAAATCGCCCCAAAAACCACCCAAGCAAGAGAGGACCGAGTGAAAAGAGCAAAAATCCCGACTTAAAACAATTCTGCCCAGGCATGTCCATCATCGCGTTTGCGACCACCGGACTGTGTTCCCGACACCCAGCTGCCCCTTTCCTTTGCGTTCGCGCTTTGCCCCACGCGTTTGCAAAGGCCTTCTGCCTCACAACCACCCAGCCTTCTTCGCGTTCGCGACCTTCATGTCGCGTTTGCATAGGTTGCTTCAGCTCTTCTCCACGTTCATGACCTATCTATCGCATTCGCGATGAGTAAAATCCCAGCAGCCCAAAATCCTTCTTCGCGAACGCGTGAGACCCTTCGCGTTCGCGAAGAACAAAACCAGATACTAGCACCAGCAGTTGTAAAACAAGGAAAAATAGTCTGAAACCACTCCAAATCACATCCGAGGCCCCCGAGATCCCATCCAATCACACTAAACAATCCTAAAACATAGGTCTCAAATTACACCAAACAACATCAAAACTACGAATCGACAATCGAAGCCTTCTTTCAACTTTCAGACATTCAAACTTCGACAAACGCGTCCGATTCATACTTAAACATTCCGGAATGACACCAAACTTTACGCACAAGTCATAAATCACAATACGAACCTATCCAAGGCTCAGAACCTCAAACGGACATCGATAACATGAAAATACACTTCAAACTAAACTTATGAAATTCTAAAACTTTCAAAATGCCAAATTTCCATAATAAGCGCTGAAATGCTCCCAGATCACCCGATACTCAACCCGAACACAAGCCCAAGTCCGAATTCATCAGACGAACCTATTGGAACCTTCAAATCCCGATTTCGAGATCGTTTACTCAAAAGTCAAACCTTAGTCAACTCTTTCAACTTAAAACTTTCGAATTTAAAATTTCTATCCGAATCAACTCTGAACTTCCTGATACTCAATTCCGACAATATGTACAAGTCATAAAACATGAAGTGAAACTACTCAAGGCGTCAAACCGCCGAACGACGTGCCAAAACTCAAAACGGCCGGTCGGGTCATTACCAAGGCAATGATGTACGCATGAATTTTCGTAAACGGTGTCACTATTTGAAAAAGTGAACAAATGAATAAATTACTGTAACGAACAAGCGGTGTATTTTTTATATTTATACCCAATCTTTTATTTTATTTATTATTTATTCATACGGATGACGAAAAAAATTCGACGAAGCGGTGTCACGTGACACCGTTTCAAGCAAGGTGCCTAAGCCCCTGAGGTAGGGTCTGCATGCACACTATCCTCCCCAGACCCCACTTGTAGGATTTTACTGGGTTATTGTTTTTGTAAACTACGTAATTCCTGGGCTAAATAGGATTTGTTGCTAAATGCCTAATATCATCGCTAATCGGCTAATTCTTCGCTAATATGACCAAGCTAAAACCATCAGTCGCAAATTCCGTTGCTAAAACCAATTTCTTGGGGTGGTATTTTATCCTCTCTATTAATTTATAGGAGATATTTAGAGAGTTAAGGGTGTGTTTGGTACGAAGAAAAATATTTTCAATTTTCCCATGTTTAGTTGGCTTAAAAAATTATTTTTCTAAAAATATTTTGTACTCTCTAACTATACACTAGAAAATATTTTCCGATTCCACTCACCAACCAAACTAAACAAAATAAGTGATAAAATCACTAATTTTTCAGGAAAATATTTTTCAAGAAAACATTTTCGTTTCGTACCAAACACACCCTATGGCACGAGAAACTAGATGAAGTAGTTTCTTATATGTAGAGAGATATCATGTCATCACTTCTATAATCGAGAATACATATATATATATAAGAACTCTAACTAGGGAATAGAAAGTGCTCGAAATAAGAAATACTCCTAAACCTTTAAAGTTGTATCAGTCCTAAAAACCGAAAAGAATTGCAATTTTTATGTTTGGCTTATGTGTAGTTTAAATAGGAAGAATTCCAGTCATAGATGACTTACAATTATATCCTCAAAATTATAAAAATATTTAAGGTTATAAAAGTCGATCAATATTTCGAGGATATTTTAGTCGTTCAACATTTAGCATAAATTATTCGTGCTTTTATAATAATATGGATAAATAAATAGATATATACATTAATCAAACACAAACTGCTTTTCACAAAAAGTACTTTTTTGAAAAGCACTTTTTAAAAATATATAAATGAAGCTCTTCTCTTCGACTGACTGGATTTAGCGCTCGTAAACGGTCACTTGCCGCAACGGCGACTCACCAGCGCCGACCAGGTACGCACCGCTTGACCTCTCGCTTCTATCCCCTCCCCTTCCTTCTCCTTTTTTCTCTCCCCCTCCCTAACCCTAACTGTAACAATCCATGTCGGCGAGTGCATCTGGCCGGCAACTTGTTCCCCTCTTTCCTCTCTCAGATCTCACTCTTCCCCCCGCTTCTCTCTCATCCTTTTTTCTTCTCCTATCTCTATCTCTCCCTCTCCCACCTCTCTAATAGTAGTAGCAGCAGTCACTGCCGATGATTGTCGACGTCCATCTCTCTCCTCCCTCCCCTCCTCTTCTTTCCTTTCTGATGCTTTGTATCTACCCCCTCTTTCCCCCTGTGCTTCCCTTGTTGTCCTCGCCGGTAGCATCTGACTGGTCCATCGAAGTTACGAGGCAGCGGCCTTCGTGCTTTTGGTCCCATTTTGGTTTCTTTTTCTTTTTCAGGTACTTAACAGCGGGTTTTGGAGACGAATGTGTGGCACACACGTAGGTGTCACATAATGGGAAGTTCATAGCTTATGCATCAGGTGCCGCAACTATGTCGTGCACCCATCGACTACATTCCAGGTTCTAATTTTTGGAGTTGGTACCTCCCACTCACTTGTTGACCTCTTTCTTCCTTCCTGGTCTATTAATTTCTTTTATGCTAGTTTGGGCTTATTACTAGTGAGTTTGTTTGTTCTTATATTTAGCGTCTTGTAGATTCACTTTGTGTTCCTTTGCTTGTTTAGTAGTAGGGATACATTAGAGTGAGTATACTATGGTTATAGTGTTTGTTGTCTATGATGGTAAATTGAGGTCATGTCCTCGGGAAGTGAGAGGGGCGGGTAGGGGGCGAGGCTGGGGCTGAGGGCGATAAGCGAAGAAGCAAGGGAGACTTTGGGCTTAGAATTGGGTCTTGGAACATAGGGACATTGACGGGAAAATTTATGGAGCTCGAGAAGATTCATCAGAAAAGAAAGGTCAATATATCTTGTTTGCAGGAGACTAGGTGGGTGGGAAACAAGGCTCGGGAGGCGGACGTGTTTAAATTATGGTTCTCAGAAGGCGTGAGGGGTAAGAACGTAGTAGGTATTCTGGTGGACATTGATCTTAAGGAGTTAGTGGTAGCAGTTAAGCGGGTGAATGATAGGTTGATGGCTGTTAAGTTAGTTGTTGGGGGGGC
>MCJB01002248.1:70557-129362 GCA_002018475.1 Nicotiana obtusifolia | reverse complement strand
ATGGTGATTTCGGACTTAGGTGTATGTCCGGATTTAAAATTGGAACTCCGTAGGACAATTCAACGCATTTTGGCGAATGTTGGAAAATAGAAGATTTTGGAAAGTTTGACCGAGGGGTTGACTTTTTGATATCAGGGTCGGAATCCAGTTTTGAAAAATTTCATAGGTCCGTTATGTCATTTATGACTTGTGTGCAAAATTTGAGGTCAATCGGACTCGATTTGATAGGTTTTGGCATGGAATGTAGAAGTTGGAATTTATTAGTTTCATCTTGAATTGGGGTATGATTCGTGTTTTTAGCATTGTTGGATGTGATTTAAGGCCTCGACTAAGTCCGTAATATGTTTTAGGACTTGTTGGTATATCCGGACGGGGTCCCGAATGGCTCGGGTGAGTTTTGGGTGGTTAAACGGACTATTTCATCTTTGGAAAATATGAAAAAAATTGCAGAAAATTGCAGAAAAACTGGTGCGTGTAGTCCAGTTTGGAAGCTCATATCTTGCAATCTATAAGAAATCAGAAAAATTGCAAAACAGGAAAGTTGTAGCCCTTTGAATTTTGTTTCCAGAATGATAAACCATCAATCATTTGGACATATATACAGAAAGTTACGATAGTTTAAAGTTGACTGGTACTGCTATTGTTTTCCAGGCAGTAAGCATGACAGAAATTTCTGCTGCACATGACCGACTTTGGAAGCTTATATCTCATAATTTGTAAGGAATTTGGAGTTGATCCAAAATAAAAGTTGTAGACCTCGTATTCTTGTTTTCATAAAGTTAAACCATTCATGATTTGGATATTCTATGTGAACTTGATGATTGATCAAAGTTGGCTGGTGGAGCAGTTTTGACAGAATTTCTTGATGCACTTTAGAAGCTCATATCTCGGAATATATAAAGAGTTATGTAGTGTACAACCTATCAAATGAAAGATCTTCGAGTCTAGTTTCGAAATCTTTAAACCGTTGCTCATTTGGATATTTCCACAAGGAGTTATGAGCATTTTAATAGAAGGTGTACAACAAGGAAAAAATGATAAGAGGATGTACAACCTGCACAGCGCAAGGTACAACTCCATGAAGCCTGGGCAGAATATTTTAAGCCTTCTTTTGTCCGCGATTTTGGGTATATTTTCACCCATAGTTGCTCATTTTTGGAGGTTCTTGAAAGAAATTAACGAGGGATTCAAGGAGAATCGATTGGAGGTAAGAATTTTGGACCTAAAACTCGTTTATATTGTGAAATCCACCTAGAAAATCATTGAAGTCTTGCTAAAAATGGAAGAAATAGGGCTTGAGATTATAAAATTTTAATTGAGTATTTGGAGGACCATTTGGGGCCGGATTTGAGAACTTTTGATATGTACGAACTCGTGGGGAGATAAGGAACCCGTTGATGTGAAAATTTTTGAACTTCGAGAAGTGGGCCCGGGGCTCGGGTTTTTGCTAATTTCGGGATTTTTTGGTATTTTTGATTGTTTTTCCTTGGGCTTTGTTCCCTCAACATATCGTGACGTATTTGTTCTGAATTTGGATAGATTCGATGCACGTGAAGGCCAATTTGAAGGGCAAAGGCGTCGTGGGCTAAGGATTTAGCCGGTTTGAGGTGAGTAATGATCTTAAATGATATTCTGAGGGTTTGAAACCCCGGATTTGCACATCGTAGTGCTATATTGAATTGAGACTCGCGCTCGATGATGAGCGTGGGGTCGTTTACTATTGGGGATTGTGACTTGGTCCGACCCGATTGATGATTTTACTATGCAATTGATTGAAACTTACGTTTTATCATCATGATTTGGGCTGATTGCCATATTTGGACTTCTTGCCAGTTATATAAACCCTTCAGGGGTATTATTTGGGCTTCTTGCCGGTTATGTGAACCCTTCGGGGGTATTATTTGGGCTTCGTGCCTGTTATGTGAACCCTTCAAGGGTAATTTATCACTGTTTTCTAACTGATTTGATTCATTTCTTAAACTCAGTTTTGAAATTTAAATGACTTTTCAAATGATATAAATGGATCGAGTGGCACGCCGCCACGGGATTTGATATAAATAGATCGGGTGGCACGCCGCCACGGAATATGATAAATTGGATCGGGTGACACGCCGTCACGAGATATTGCGCTACTGCACCTCCCACAGTAAGCGCCGGGTACCCATGGGAACGGGTGACACGCCGTCACGAGATATGACTTGGCCAGTCATGATATTTTCTTTTACATCATGTTATTGACTTGATTATTTACATGTTTTACTGTTTCATTATGGATTGTTGTATGCCTTATGTGTTTTCTTACTCTCAGTTGTTATTTATAATTATTACTCACTGAGTTGGAAGTACTCACATTACTCCCTGCACCATGTGTGCAGATTCAGGCGTTATTGGTTCCGCTCCGAGACATTGATTACTACCGTCAAAGCGGCGATTCAGAGACTACAAGGTAGCTGTTGGCGTCCGCAACCCCGTATCTCTTTTATCTTGTTATTTCCAGTATCCTCGAACAATTGTGCCAAGATTGTATTAGTAATCTTATTATTAGGATTTTCATTAGCTGCTCATGACTTTGTGACACCCCGGTTCGAGCTGTAGTCGGGATGGTTCACTGTATTTTGTCGCAAATTGTTGTTATTAAACCGTACTTATATTATTTTTGTATTATTTAACTGTTTGAATGAAGTTTAGTTGAATTGGCTAGCCTTGTCTTCATGAGAGGCGCCATCACGATCATGGTTGGGATTTTGGGTCGTGACACCATGAGTATCAAGCCCACCTTATCTCACTGCATGTGTTTCAACACCTAGACTTTATACCACCGCATGTGTATCAATACTAACAACGGCACGGCAGCAACCTCGTGCAAATAGTAACAACAGTACGACAGAAACCTCGTGCACCAAACAATCCTCTCAACGATAACACGAATGCCAAAAATATAACAATTCGATAAAATAATATTTCACAAGTTACACTTTGCTTCAATAGAAACCATGACCTTTGCAACTCAATACGAAACTCAACAGCAAGATATTTCAAGGATAGCAAATTTCAAATACAGAATCCCACAGTTAAATAATGAATACGGAATTAAGAAAACAAGTAATTCAACTAAACATGTAGTACAAATTACAAATATGAGATAAGACAAGTAGACATGTGAAATTAGACTAAACATGGTGGCTATAACATGCTAAAGTAACTCAATTAAAGCATGAAAAATAAACTACGTAGCTAAAACCAAAGTCTCAACATTTCGCCCGTGTACGCACTCGTCAGCTTGCGTACACAGCCTCCACATATCATAATTGGCACAACAATACCAAATCCTACAGGAAATTTCCCCCACACAAGGTTAGACAAGTTACTTACCTCAAACCATGCTAAATCAATAAACTAGAAGGCCTTTCCCTCGATTTTACAACTCTGAACGGCTCGAATCTAGCCAAAACAATTTCATACTATAGATATAACTATAGGAAACTAATTTAAATAATAAAATTATGATTTTAGCAAAGAATTGAATAATTGCTCCAAAAAGTCACCCCGAACCCGCGTCTCGGAACTCGACTAAAATTACAAAAACCGAACTCCCATTTGATATCGAGTCCAACCATACAAGAATTATTCAAATTTGACCTCATTTCGCCTTTCAAAACTCAAAAATTTAGCCTAAGAAGTTTTATCACTTTTTCCCAATATTTCCAACCCAAATCCATAATTACATGATAGAATCAATGATAGATTAGTGAAATTTAATCAAAATCGAGTTAAGAACTCGTACCCCAACAATCCCTCTGAAAATCTCTCAAAATATCGCCTCAAAACGAGCTCTCTAAGTCCAAATTGTGAAATATGAAATAAACCCTCGATTGCAAACTTAAGTTCAGCTGCCCAGTTAATTACACATCGCGATCGCGGAATATCCTACGCGATCGCAAAGAAGAAAACAAGGCTTCCCCCAAAATGGCCTTCGCGAACACGGTTGACTCCACGCGTATGCGGATAACTAATACACAGGCCCAGGTGATCGCGGACATGTCCACCCGATCGCGAAGCACAACTTCGCGTGACCCTGCTGCCTTACTTCCTTGTAAGCCAACGCAATCAGCTTTACGCATTCGCAAAGCACAAGCTTCACCTTTGCCGCAATCGCGACCCTCTTTCTGCGAACACGAAGAGTAAAAACCAATAGTCCATAACCCCTTCGCGATTGTGTACCATACCTCGCGATTGCATTGAAGGAAACCAGACCTGAGAAAACCAGCAACTTCAGCTATTCCTCGAACATGGTCCGACTTACACCCGAGCCACCGGGACCTCAATCGAACATACTAACAAGTCCTAAAACATCATACGAACATGCTCGAAGCGTCAAATCAAATCAAACAACACTAGAATCATGAATTGTGCATCGATTCACGCCTAAGAACTTATGAACTTCCTAATTCTAAAACCAACATCGATTCATACCAAAACAACTCCGATTGACACCAAAATTTGCATACAAGTAATACATGACATTACCGACCTATTCCAACTTCCAGAATCGGAATCCAACCCCAATATCAAAAATTCCACTCCCGATCAAACTTTCTAAAATCTTCCAACTTTCTAATTTTCACTAATTAATGCGGAAATAACCTACGGATATCCAAGTCAACATCCGGAGATGCTACTAAGACCAAAATAACCCTAAAGAGCTATTGGAACCGTCAAAACTCCATTCCGAAGTCATCTTCACACAAGTCAAACTACGGTCAACTCCTACGACTTAAACTTCCAACTTAGGGACTATGTGTGCCATATCACTCCACAATAACCACAATATAACATTGAGGGAGCATAAATTAGGGGATCGAGGCTAAAATACTCAAAGCGACCGGCCGCGTCGTTACATCCTCCCGCTCTTAAAAGAAACATTCGTCCTCGAACGAGTATAAAGACATACCTGAAGTGGTGAAAAGATTAGGATAACGGCTACGCATATCATGCTCGGTCTTCCAAGTCACCTCCTCGACTGGATGACCCCTCCACTGAAGCAATTTTTTTCCACCACAACTTTCAAACCTGCCTGTCTAAAATGGCCACCGGCTCCTCAACATAAGACAAATCCTTGACCAACTGGACTGAGCTAAGTCTAACACATGTGACGGATCGCCGTGATACTTCTGAAGCATAGAAATATGGAACACCGGATGAACTGTAGCTAGACTAGGTGGTAGTGCAAGTTTGTAGGCCACCTCTCCAACCCTCTCAAAAATCTCAAAAGGTTCGATATGCCTTGGGCTCAACTTGCCCTTCTCCCCGAACCTCGTAACACCTTTCATGGGCAAAACCCTGAGCAAGACCCGCTCCCACACCATGAATGCAATGTCAGGAACCTTCCGATCCGCATAACTCTTCTGTCTGGATTGGGCTGTACGAAGTTGGTCCTGAATCAATTTAACCTTTTCCAAAGCATCCTGAACCAAGTCTGTACCCAATAGCCTAGCCTCACCCCGCTCAAACCAACCCACCAGAGATCGGCACCGCCTACCATACTAAGCCTCGTACGGGGTCATCTGAATGCTCAACTGATAACTATTGTTGTAGGAAGACTCCACAAATGGCAAGAACTGATCCCAAGAACCCCCAAACTCCATCACACACGCATGAAGCATATCCTCCAATATCTGAATAGTACGCTCGGACTGTCCGTCCATCTGAGGGTGAAATATTGTACTCAACTCCACCCGCGTGCCTAACTCATGCTGAACGGCCCTCCAGAACCGCAATGTAAATTGCGTACCTCGGTTAGAGATGATAGATACCGGCACGCCATGAAGCCTGACAATCTCACGAATATAAACCTGAGCCACCTGCTCTGGAGAATAAGTAGTCACTACTGGAATGAAATGAGCCGACTTGGTCAACCTATCCATAATCACCCAAACTGCATCGAACTTCCTCTGAGTCCATGGGAGCCCAACAACAAAGTCCATAGTAGTCCGCTCCCATTTCCACTCTGGGATCTCTAACCTCTGAAGCAATCCACCAGGCCGCTGATGCTCATATTTCACCTGCTGACAGTTTAGGCACCGAGCTACATATTCCACTATGTCCTTCTTCATTCGCCTCCACCAATAGTGCTGTCTCAAGTCATGATACATCTTGGCGGCACTCGGATAATTGGAGCACCGCAAATTGTGAGCCTCCTGGAGAATCAACTACCACAAGCCATCTACATTGGGCACACATAGACTGCCCTGCATCCGTAATACACCGTCATCTCCAATAATGACCTCCTTGGAATCGCCGTGCTGAATGGTGTCCTTGAGGACAAGCAGATAGGGGTCGTCATACTGACGCTCTCTGATACGATCATAAAGAGAAGACCGAGAAACTAAACAAGCCAAAACTCGGCTCGGCTCAGAAACATCCAATCTAATAAACTGGTTGGCCAAGGCCTGAACATCTAAGGCTAATGGCCTCTCTACTACCGGTAGATATGCTAAGCTGCCCAAACTTTTCGCTTTGCGACTCAAGGCATCGGCCACCACATTGGCCTTCCCAAGATGATATAGAATGGTGATATCATAGTCCTTAAGCAACTCTAACCACCTCCACTGCTGCAAGTTAAGATCCTTCTATTTGAACAGATAATGTAGACTCCGATGGTCGGTTTAGACCTCACAGAGGACAGCGTACAAATAGTGCCACCAGATCTTCAAGGAATGAACAATAGGTGCTAACTGGAGGTCGTGGACATGATAGTTCTTCTCATGAACCTTCAGATGTCTAGACGCGTAGGCAATCACCCTACCTTCCTGCATCAACACTGCGCTGTGACTAATATGCGATGCATCATAGTACACAATATAAGACCCGAACCAGAAGGTAACACCAGCACTGGGGCATTAGTCAAAGCTATCTTGAGCTTTTGAAAGCTCTCCTCACACTCCTCTGTCCACCTGAACGGAGTACCCTTCTAGGTCAATCTGGTCATAGGTGCTGCAATAGACGAGAAACGCTCTACAAATTGACGGTAATACCCTGCCAAACCAAGAAAATTCTGGATCTCCGTAGCTGAAAACGATCTGGGCCAACTCTGCACTGCTTTAATCTTCTTCGGATCTACCTTGATCCCCTCACTCGATACTACATGACCCAAAAATTCCACCAAATCTAGCCAGAATTCACACTTTGAAAATTTTGCATATAACTTCTTTTCTCTCAAGGTCTGAAGCACGGTCCTCAGGTGCTGCTCATAATCCTCCCGGCTCCGGGAGCACACCAGAATGTTGTCAATAAACACAATGACAAATAAGTCAAGATAGGGTCGGAATACACTGCTCATCAAGTGCATGAATGCTGCTGGGGCGTTGGTCGGCCCAAAAGACATTACAATGAACTCCTAATGACCATATCGAGGCCTGAGGGTAGTCTTTGGGATATCTGGCTCTTGAATCTTCAACTGATGATAAGCTGAATGCAAGTCAATCTTAGAGAACGCTCTGGAACCTAGTAGCTGATCAAATAGGTCATCAATACGTGGCAATAGATACTTGTTCTTCACTGTAACCTTGTTCAACTAGCGATAACACTACACATACGCATAGAACCATCCTTCTTCTTTACAAATAAGACTGGAGCACCCCAAGGAGACACACTAGGCTGAATGAAGCCCTTATCAAGAAACTCTTTCAATTGCTCCTTTAACTCTTTCAATTATGCTGGGGCCATGCGATAGGGTGGAATAGAAATGGGCTGAGTGCTCGGTAACAAATCAATGCAAAAATCGACATCCCTATCCAAACTGGATAATCTCTCACTATCCAAACTGACTTCACGGTAGGAGTATGAATACTGACATCCCTCACGAAAGCTAGATAAGCATTACACCCCTCTCAACCATATGCTGAGCCTTTAGAAATGAATAACCCTGTTAGGAGCATAATCTAAAGCACCTCTCAACTCTATCCGTGGTAATCCTGACATATCCATGCCTAAAATAATATCAAAATCTATCAAACTGAGCAATAATAGATCAGCTCTAGTCTCAAAACCACCAAGAACAACTACACATGACCGATACACACGGTCAACAACTATAGAATCTTCCACAGATGTGGACACATAGATAGGAGAACTCAAAGAATAACAGGATACACCCAAATATTGAGAAAAATAAGAAAACACATAGGAATAAGTGGAGCTTGGATCAAATAAGATTGATGCATCTCTATGACGGACTAGAACAATATATGCGATGACTGAGTTGGATGTAACTGCCTTCGTCCTAGCAGGAAGAGCATAATATCTGGTCTGGCCTCCCCCTCTAGGGCGACCTCTGCTTGCTCGACCTCCACCTTTAGCTGGCTATGCAGGTGGAGTGGCAACTAGTGCGGCGACCATAGACTGAGAAGCCTGAGGACCCAGTGGAATACGCGGAGCCTGAGTAGTCGGTGGAGGTGCACCCCTCCTGAGTTTGGGGAAATCCCTCACCATATGACGAGTGTCACCACACTTAAAACAGGCTCTCGGAGGACGTGGCTGCTATGGTTGGCTCGGGCCTGATCGGCTGGACTGACCGCTAATAGCACCCTGTGCAGGAGGTGCACTAGACAATGGTGGTGCATAGTAGGGAGTCTGAGGCCTAGGAGTGGCCGAAATACTACTGGAGGCAAGAAATGCTGAATGAACAGGACGACTCACATAGCCCCTACCATGACGAGCTGCAACTTGGGCACGGGTACCACTATATGTGCCAGAATATCGAGGCCTCTTGGCCTCCCTCTCCTCTCTCTCCCTAGTCCACATACCCTCCAATCTCCTAGCGATCCTCACTACCTACTAGTATCCGATGTCCATATCCAACTCTCGAGCCATGCTAAATCTGATACCGGGGTTGAGCCCCTCGATTAATCGACGGACTCGCTGTCTAATAGTAGCAACAAAGGCTGGTGCATGCCTACTCAAATCACTGAACCGGACCGCTTACTCTGACACGGTCATAGAACCCTAGCACAACTGCTCAATCTCTGCACGTCACGCATCTCTGAGACTCTGGGGAACAAATTACCTCAAGAACATATCTGAGAAGTGAGTCCAAGCGAGTGAAGCTGCCTTAGCCGGACTACCCAACTCATATGCTCGCCACCACTGATTAGTTGCTCCCTTAAGCTGGAACGTAGTGAAAGCAACCCCACTAGACTCCAAAATACCCATAGTACGGAGGATACGGTGACACTCTCAAGAAAACCCTGGGCATCCTCTAAAGCCAAGCCACTAAAAGCAGGAGGGTGGTGCTTCTTGTACCTCTCGAGCCTGAGCTGCTCCCCCTCAGATGCTGCTGCCCTAGCCTGGGGCTAAACTAGGGCGACCGGCTGCACTGGTATGACCTCTAGGACCTGGTCAACCCGGACCCCCTGCTCTGGGGTACGGGCGGTGGGAGTTTGTGCTCCTCCCCCGGCCTGAGATGTGGCGAGAGCAAGTGGGATCAACCCTGCTTGAGCTAAAGTGCCGAACATGCTCAGAAACTGGGCGAGAGTCTCCTGGAGTGCTGGTGCAGTAACAGGCGTCTCAGGTGCCTGGTCTCAAATGAGATCTACTGTGGCTCCTCTGTAGCAGCTCGTGTAGGTGCTGTGCCTGCACCATGTGGACTTCCTCGGCCTCTACCCCGACCCCAGCCTCCCGTGGCTTTAGCAGGGGGCGCGGGTGTATGGCCATCTGATCCAGTTGTGCGTGTCCTCACCATTTATGAGAGAATAGAAAGAAAGACGTTTAGAATCCCGAAGTCAATAGGTTTGCATGATAAGGAATCAAGAAGTGTAGCTTTTCCTAACAGTTCCATAGCCTCCCGAAGATAAGTATAAACGTCTCCGTACTGATCCGTGAGACTCTACTAAACCTACTTGTGACTCATACACCTATGAACCTAGAGCTCTGATACCAACTTGTCACGACCTCAATTTCCTTCCGTAGGATGTCGTGACGGCACCTAGTCTCTAAGACTAAGTAAGCCTGACAACATGGGAAAACATAAAATAAAAGTTTATAATTTCAAAACTCCAACAATTTCAAAAATAAAATCTGTAAACTCAATAAATTCACCTCCCAAAACCTGGTGAGATATAAGTCACAATCTCTAAGTACAGTGCTGAACAATCCTATACATCACTGTTTATAAAACTGAAATGAAATAAGGAAGAACAAGATAGAAGGGGACTTCGAGGCCTGCGGATGCAGGCAGGTATACCTTGAAGTCTCCAAAGCAAGCTCAGCGTGCTAGTACCAGGACTGATAAGATGTACCTGGATCTGCACAAAACATGTGTAGAAGCATGGTATGAGTACACCACAACAGTACCCTATAAGTGCCAAACCTAACCTCGGTAAAGTTGTGACGAGGTCATGTCATACTGGAGATAATAAGAAAACAAGACAGAAGACATAACGATATAATGATAATGACAAAGGAAGTGAAACAATGAAGAATCTACGAAAAGTTAACAACACGGAATCAAGGCAGTTAATACAAGACGAAAGGAAAACAAGGATTTTACATGTTAAGGAAACAACAACCAAAGCAAATACAACAAATAGAGAAAGATCAACAGGGGGCCCTACCGAGGTACCTCCTCATAGTCCCACATCATAAAAGTAACTCACAGTCTTTCCTTATATCACCGCGGGAGCCTTGAAATTTAGTTTTAAAAATCATTTTCCTGAAATAGTACCCCGCGTTTTAGCCCACCTTATCACACCGCATGGCTTCTAGTAGTTCCTCTACTAGCCACGCGTATGAAACCCACCTTATCTCACCGCATGCGTTTCAACACCCAGACTTTATATCACCGTATGCGTATCAATAGTAACAACGGTACGGTAGAAACCTCGTGCAAGTAGTAACAACAGCACGGCTGAAACCTCGTGCAAATAACCAAATAATCCTCTCAACAATAACACGAATGCCAAAAACATAATAACTCAATATAATGATATTTCACAACTTACTCTTTGCCTCAATAGAAACCACGAACTTTGCAACTCAACACCTAACTCAACAGCAAGATATTTCAAGAAAAACAAATTTCAAGTACACACTCCCTCAGTCAAATAATGAATACATAATTAAGAAAGTAAGTACTTCAACTAAACATGTAGTACAAGTTGCAAATAAGAGATAAGACAAGTAGACATGTGAAATTAGACTTAACATGGTGGTTATAACATGCTAAAGTAACTCAATTAAAGCATGAAAAAGAAAGTACGTAGCTAAAACCAAAATCTCAATATTTAGCCTGTGTATTCACTCGTCACCTTGCATATACGGCCTCCACATATCACAATTGGCACAACATACCAAATCCTATGGGGAATTTCCCACACACAAGGTTAGACAAGTCACTTACCTCAAACCATGCTATTGGGATTCAAAACCAAGTGTTTAGGAAGAGCCAAATCATCTTTTATTGGATGCTCTTCTTCGTTTCCGACACGAAACAAGAAGACACTGAATACTGCATCTGGTCTTACTTTATATTTCTTGTCAACTGAATCTTTTTCATTTGAGGCCAAAAGTATAACTATGGCAAGCTAGATTTTACAGTCCCGCTGTATGTAGCAACATCAATATCCAACATCTGCACGCAAGATGTAGAATGAAGTATGAGTACAACCGATCTCATGTACTCAATAAGTAACAAACCTAACCTTAGGTTGAAAGTAGTGACGAACTGAGACAAGGGTCAGAGGCCAACTCCAATAACCAGCAACAGTTCATAACAATTATAATAAAGATAGTGCAAGAAAAATAACCCAGAGTTATGATGCCCAACTTGTTCACAGTTACGAGGAAATATGCATGCTTTTCAAATAAAACAGTAAAACCCAAATCTTTTACTGAAAGCATCAAAGTATGAGTGAGTTTGTAGAACCCTGATTTTCTTCCCAAGAATTTTCAACAGGTAAATGTTTCATTATCAAATGGCATGAGGAAAGAACATCTCTATGCCTTCATGTCAATGTGTATGAGAAATCATGAATGACGTGATACCGTACATCATGAGGAAAATGCATCTCTATGCATGTATGTCAAGTGTGCATGCAGGACAATACAACATAGTGAATAAACCATATGCATACTCTCAGAGTATTGATTCACGTAGTCCTCCCAGTCACTCAGTTCTCACAGTCACTCAGTCCTCTCAATCACGCAACACTCGCTCACTGCACTCGCACTCGCGCTCGACACTTGCACTCTCACTCTCACTCGCACTCGCACTCACACTCAGTAGATACCTGCGCTCACTGTAGATGTTCAGAATCCGGAGGGGCAATTCTATTCCAAGCGCTATAATAAACCAATCATGGCATGAATCAAATAAACATGCTGCGGCGTGCCGCCTGATCCGCTAAATATCCTCAAAATTAGTCCTTCGGCCTCACTCAGTCATCAATCTCTTCAGTCTCTCGGGCTTACAAGAATCATGATAATCAACCCAAACAATGATGATATGATGTATAAATAAAGGAGAACAGAGACTGAGATATGATATGCAAATAATAGCTGTGACTGAGTATAAATTTCAAATCAAGCAATTAATTCAACATGTAACACGACCTCTGTGGGTCCCAACAGTGCTAGCATGTGGCCTAATAATGATTTCTAACATGGATCACAACTCAATTACTCTAGCACGTAGAGATTTCATGGTTACAGATACGATTAGGTAACTACACAGTACCATAGAAATAACTGAGTCAATTTTTACACGGTGCACGCCCACACGCCCGTCACCTAGCATGTGTGTCACCTTAAGACAAAACACATATCACACATATTCAGGGGTTCATACCCTCGGCACCAAGTTTAAAAGTGTTATTTACCTCGAACAAGCCAAATCCAATACCGAACAAGCCAAATGAGCCTCCAAAGATGCCATCCCGCGATTACGACCTCTGGATGGCTCGAAACTAGCAAAAAGCAACTCAAATACATCAAATAAAGCCTGAGGAAAAAATTCCAAATAATAAAGGTCGAATCTTTACTTAAAACCCGAGCTCACGCCTTGGAACCCGCCAAAACTCACAAAATCCGAGTACCCATTCAATTATGAGTTCAACCATACAAGTGTCATTCAAATTTGAATCCGAATCGATGTTCAAAACTCAAAAATTCAATCTATGAAACTTTAGACAAACCCCCCCCCCCCNAATTTCTCTCTTGGAATCCTCAATCAAATGCAAAAAACGAAGATAGATTCATGAAATAAAATCAAAACCGAGTAGAGAACATTTACCCCAATCCATATGGTGAAAATCATCTAAAAAATCGCTTCAATACGAGCTCAATAGCTTCAAATATGAATAAAATAGCCAAGCCCTCGATATATAGCTTCTGCCCAGGCATCGTCGCATCTGCGACACACTTAGCCACTTCTGCAATGTCGCTTTTGCGACCAGAGTTCCGCTTCTGCAGAGAAGCACTTGAGAAATGGCCCTCGCACATGTGGAAAAACATCCGCTCTTGCGATATTGCAGGTGCGACACTAGAACGCTCATCTGTGCCAACGCCTGCTCCCGCGCTCACAAATTTCGCTTCTGCGTGCACGTAGGTGTGCTATCCGAGGCCTGTTCTCTTAGCCGAGCTTGGAGAGCCTCTTTCTCCGCAGTTAAAATCTCGGCCGTGGCTTTCCACCCACTCGTTTCAGCTCTGGCCTCGTTCAGTTCAAACCGGAGTCGGTCCAACCGGTTAGTCATTTTCCCCAGTTGGTCAACGCTAGTGGCATGCTCTTTCCTCACAAATTTAAGATCGGCCCGGAGACTCGACATCTGATTTTCGAGCCGCTGACGTTGAATTTTTTCTTATGCCATTCCTTCTTTGATTCGAAGGAACATTTCATGGTAAAGCACCGAAGACTGTGGGAAATTTGAATTAAAAAATTGTTAGTACAGACTTGGAATCAAAACATTGAGTTTAAAACAAACAAGGAAGCATACCTTGTTCGATGCCTGTTGAGCTTCATTGAACAAGCATGCCCAATCCACAGCACTCATTGCGGCCTGGTCTTCTTCAGTCACCAAGCAGTGGAGATAACTAGCTACGCCTACCGGCGCACCTAGTGCTCGGGCGTCCTCAGGGACAGTGAAGGTTATCACCCTCCTCTGATCAGGGTTCGAGCTCGGAGCGGGGAATTTACCGATAAATTTGATACCAGCCGACACTCCACTTGTCAGGCTAGGAGACTCCTTCTAGGGACTTCGAGGCCAAAGGTATCAGCCGACGGCACCCCGTCAAAAAATTCTTCAAAGGTCCCAGCTGTAACCGGCACCTTGCTCGGTGTGTGCATCCTTGAATCTTGGGCATCTTTCATAGTTTCCTCCGAAAAGGAAGGTGAATGCACCATCTCCGGAATGTCTGAGGATCTTTGTGTCGCCTCTATATTGGCCCGGTCCCCCGTCCTTGTTCCCACTTCGACATCCTCTCCTTGGGGAGCTCCGGTCTCTTCCACGCTCGACTCGGGGACTGCCGAGGGGATTTGCCGCTTAGGGTCTTGGGGCTCTTTTCCCCTCGGAATCATCGCTCAATTCAATGGAAGGGTCAGTGACTGTGACCTTACGAGCCATCATCTTTCTTCTGCCCTTCTTCTTTTCGGGCTCAGCATGGCCGGGAGCCCTTTTTCTCTTTTTTCCTCCTTCTTTTCCCGATGTGGGAAGGGGGCGAGGAACTGCCCCACCGGTAGTAGCCGACCTCAACTCGGCATCCTTCGAGAGACCTGCAAAATAAATTTTCAAAAAGATAAGTGTTGGTACCGGTTGTCTTGGAATATATGAACATCACTGAAGCTCACCATGATTCTTGGCTTCCCAAAGGCCTTTCGATATCTCTCTCCAGGCCCGTTCAAAATAGGACCTTTGGGCCACGACCTTCCTGACCCACTCCTCTAAATTCTGAATTGCGGCCGGTGCCTGGGAAACAGCTGCACATCATAATACGTCGGTTAAACATTGGAAGATAATAAGAAGAGATCTTAAATGAAGAGGCGCTTACGTTTCATGTTCCACTTTTCAGGGAACGGCATATTATCGGCAGGGATCAGGTCGGAGGTCTTGATTCGGACATATCGATTCATCCAGCCCCGGTCCCTATCTTCATCAATGCTCGAGAACGGAGCCTTACTGGCCCGGCGAGCGAGTTTAATCAGCCCCCCTCGGAACATCGGGGGACTGTATAATCTAAGTAGATGGTCGATGGTAAAAGTGTGCCCCCCTTCGACCTTATCCACGAAAAAACGAAAAAGGTAAATTATACGCCACACAGAGGGATGAACTTGACCTAAAGTAACATTATATCTCCTACAGAATTCAATGATTATAGGGTCTATGGGACCTAATGTGAAGGAATAGGTATATACACTTAAATATCCCTCCACATGTGTAGTAATGGCTTCATTCGGGGAAGGGATTACCAGTTCTTTATCGGTCCAATGGCATTCAGCCTTCACCCTTTCAAGATGTTTTTGAGTGATCGAGCTAATGTATTGCGAGACCGGTTTGCCTCGGCCAGGCACCCGGGAACGCTTCTCAACTTTGAAGTCGGAGCCTATAAAGCACCCTACTGGTATAAAGGCTTTTAATGGAGGTTTCATGGAGGGTTCCTCAGTATGGATGGGCTCAGCCTCTTCAACAGGTTGAGAAGGGGAAGGTTGTTGTTTCTGGGGAACTGATTTTGAAGTTTTGGCCATGACTGTTGGAGTAGCAAAAGCAAGAGGCAAAGGAGAAGAGAGGTTGTTCTGGTGAAGAAGACTAGAAGAAACAAACTGTTTAGCAACGTGAAAGTAAAGAAATAAACTCAAAGAAAGGAGGAAGCATTTATACTTTTCCAAAAAGCGGCGGTACAGAACACGAGGCGAATAAACATTAAATGCACGCATTAAATGCACACAAAAGGTACAGGGCTCTGCAGACGAGACATGAAATGATTTCTTGTGCCAATGGTCAGGTGCGTCACGGCACTACCGTCACACCAAGGGTCCTTTTAGGGTTGAACGGTTTGATGACTCTGGCTTCGTGGCACGCTTAATGGATATATTGATTACTTAGCCAAAGAGCTCGAAGAATGACGATTCATATCATTTTTTGTCCTTACTCTCCAATAAACGAGGGGACTATCTGTATTGGGTCAAATACGATCGACTGCTCGAGATGAATCGAGCCCGGATACAATGCAAGACTGGGTTGCCTCGATCCGAGGTCAGCAAGTCGAGCACGAAATTAGAGCAACCGAAACGGGGTGACCGATATTGACCGACGAAAGCACATCTTGTGACAAAGATCAGTTTCGAGCGGATATTTTGTGGATTCCTGATATCTCGGCGGGAGTAAATATCTCAACCGTCATAGACGTTAAGCCACTATTTTAGGGATATCCCATCCCATAATTAAAAGGATTTTATCTTATAATTAGAGTTTTTACCAATTAAGGAATCTTTCTTTTACCTATAAGAAGGGTATCTACCTTCATTGTAACACACAACACATGTCAAGAGAAAATACTAAAAGTTGCTACTGTTCATCGAACTCTGTCTTTTTATTATATTTCGTCATCAGCTACTCAATCACTGTGGTTTGGTTATTCCTTTTTATCTATTATATTCCAATTATTTGCATTATATTTTACATTGTATCAAATTAATTCACGCATCCTTAGCACTACGAACAAATTCAATTGTTACTCGGATTTAAGGGTAAATAAAAATAAAAATATATAGAGACATAGGATCACCTTGGCGTATGCCCCCTACTAGGGCTAAAATAGTTGGTAGTGGTTCTATTAACAAGCACCACCCGCAATACTGCTACTATAATACAGTGCATGATAAGCTTAGTTATAGAGGGGACCCGGAGGGGGGGGGGGAGATTTAAAGAAATTAAGCATACAATAAATAAAGAACCATCCAAGACGATCGAAGACCTTTTCAAGATCAATTTTTAGTAACATGAATGCTTTTTTCCCTTTAACTTTTTAAAATATAGAAGAAGTTCTTGAATAATTAACGTATTGTCACTAGGTCTTTTACCTTTAATGAAACTCGATTGGACTAAGCTAATGAGGGAAGGGAAGAAAGGCTTACTTCTGTCCGCGATTATTTTTGTAACAAGTTTGTACGTAGTATTACACAAATCACTTGGTCTAAAGTTTTTAGGATTATTGGCATTGGGTATCTTGGGGATTAAGCAAAGGTAAGTTCTATT
Organism: Nicotiana obtusifolia; assembly: GCA_002018475.1. Lineage (NCBI taxonomy): Eukaryota > Viridiplantae > Streptophyta > Magnoliopsida > Solanales > Solanaceae > Nicotiana > Nicotiana obtusifolia. The sequence goes on along the minus strand of MCJB01002248.1, from coordinate 112,122 downwards.
GATTTCTTCATGCATGCATTCATTCTGCTAAGATCTTTAGGGATGTCACCAACTAGTTCGTTGCTAGAAAGATCGATAGTTTTTAATAGCCACAAGGTATTTTGGTACTCTTCTTTTTTGTTTATAGCCTTTTCTTTTCTTTTTTTTTTAAAATCAAATTAGTTTTAGGGTACGCACTTTGTACATGTACCAAAGCGCATAACCTATATTAATAAGTATATAAGTTTTACAATTTCATAACTATTATTAAATAAGGTGTTTGAGTTCTTGAAAAACAAAAGTAAAGAAATAATTTATTTATTTTTGCATTAAGGGTTCGTGCTTTTATAATGATATAGGAAATATGAATATTTTCTTACTCGGACTACATTTTTTCTCTTCATCGATTTTTTGTATAAAATTTAAAATTTATATTTAATAATTAAAAAAATATTATGTACATACGTCTCTCTTTTAATTGTAATAAACTGTATATGGAATCTTCCCTCTAGAGCTATAAGTTCAAACATACTTCATATGGAATTTAAGGAGAAGAAAACGTAATAACTTATTCTCCCGGATATATTTATGTTGAAGTCCTAAGTATTATTACTTCATATATTTAACTAAGAAAAGATTTAATAATCAAAATTTTAATTAATTTTAAAGTATTAAGATTTAGGAAAATAACTAAATTATAATTTTGTCTAGTGTGAAGTCTATTTTTAAAGGGTAAGAAAGGAGAATAATTTTTTTAGAAGGCATTCGTGCTTTTAATATATACTAATCTTAATGTACGTGTGTTGCGCGTGTTCTTCGTGTTAATGAAAATGAATTTTTAAAAATAATATAAAAATATTCAAAAGATGTATTTTCGTTGTAATATAAAAATTAATAAAATTTGCAAGTTTGAAAGTGATAGATATTAATCATATTTAGGAATTTGATCCACTCTATTCTATTCATACCTTTGTAATCACACAGGTATCGATACTAAGAGTAGCGTTCAGGCAGTTCGGATTGGATATAAGAATTTAGATTTGGATTTTTGATTTTCGGATTGAAGAAATGACAATTCAAATCCAATCCAAATAAGTTCGGACTAGATCAGATTTTTTAAGTTTGGTTTCGGATTAATGTTTTGGATATTATGGATTTTCGATTTTGAGCGTATTTGTTGAGAATTTTCTACTTTTTATAAAAATGAATATCCAAATGAAATACTCATGTTAAATTGCCTAAAAAGTTCATCATTCTTGCCAATCATCCAAATAAAGTATTCAAGCAATGAAATTATTATCAAAAAAATACAATAGAGACATTAATACGAACGATAAGAAGTTGCAATAGTAAAATCATGTCCAAAAAGAAAGTATTATGACACTAACTTAGTAATTAATACTGAATATACGAGATAATATCTAATGGGTAGGGTATTGAACTTATTATTATTGATATATGGATAATGGATTAAGTATAAAGTATAAAAACTTTGAATTTTCGGATATTCAAAAATCCGAAATACCAAATCCAATATTCAATCTAAAAATCCAAAATTTTAAAAATTAACTCCAAAATCCAATCCGTAATAAGTTTAGATTTCACATTTGCCCAAACTATACCCACCCCTAATCCAAACGCAACTATTATTAACAGTTCTTATAAAGTTTTAGCTCGATCGTTATTTTATATTATCTATAATTTTTTTCTAAAGTACTTCTTTTCCCAGAACCAATTATATATATGCGTCATTTTCCTATTCATATTCCTTTGAACAAAATATTAATCAATCTTTTACCGTCTAAAATAGATCTCACATTTAGAAAAGATTATAATTTGATTATTTTTTAATATTTAGACAATAAAAGTGGACAAAAGAATTTGATTATGTTCAAAGGAAAAAGAACGTCCTAATTGCTCTTTAAAGTCTAAACCCATGCCTACCCGTTACCTCAAATATGAATTATCGTTGATTCTTCCATTTTTTTTTTATCAAAATTATGTTTTTCATGCATTTTTCTTACGTTCCCTTTTATATATTAGCATAAAAATTGTAGGATCAGTTAGTTATTCTATGATTGTATCTAATAGTACTATTTATTAGAATGTCAACTTATTTTTGTAATACAAAAATATTGTAGGAGTAATATTCGATTTAGGGTAAAACGATCGTTCAAATTTCATGGAGATTTAGATCTGTCAACAGATTATTATAATTTTCTTACTTTGTATAATGTAATTAAATAAACAGTGGCTAAATTTCTCATTTTATCTTTCTTAAATAGTTCCTTTTTCACTATCTTCTCATAAATCTCTCTTATATGACAAAGCCTTCGATTATTTATGTGTCACGACTCCAATTTTCCTCCGTAGGATATCATGATGGCACCTAGTCTCTAAGACTAGGTAAGTCAACAACATGTAGAAATATAAATAAAAACGTAGAATTTCAAAACTACAACAATATCGTAAATAAAACTATAAACTCAATACGTACAATTCGCAAAACCTGGTGAAATTAATTCACAAGCTCTAGATATAGTACCGAACAATCCTATACATCACTGACTATAAAAATGTAAAGAAACAAGGAAGAACATGGTAGAAGGGGACTCCGAGGCCTACGGACGCAGACAGGTGTACCTTGAAGTCTCCAAATGAAGCAACTTAGCGCGTTAATAGCGGGACTGATAAGATGTACCTGGATCTGCACAAAACATGTGCAGAAGTGTAGTATGAGTACACCACAATGGTACCCAGTAAGTGCCAAGCCTAACCTCGGTAGAGTAGTGACAAGGTCAGGTTAAGGCTTTATCGGGGATAATAAGAAATAAGACAGAAGACATAATAATATAATGGTAATGACAAAGGATGTGAAACAATAAAGAATTTACGGAAAGTTAACAACACGGAATCAAGACAGTAAATACAAAACGAAAGACAGACAAGGATTTTACATGTTAAGGAAAACAACAACCAAACAAATACAGCAAATAGAGAAAAGATCAACAGGAGCACTCCCAAGGTAGTGCCTCGTAATCCCAAATCATAAAAGTAAATCACAGTCTTTCCTTATATCACCGCGGGGGCCTTTACATTTAGTTTTAAAAATTATTTTTTCCGAAATAGCACCCCGCATTTTACCTTACCTTATCACACTGCATGGCCTCTAGGAGTTCCCCTCCTAGCCAAGTGTATCAAGCGCACCTTATCTCATCGCATGCGTTTCAACACCTAGACCTTATACCACCACATGCATATCAATAATAACAACAGCACGACAGAAACCTCGTGCATAAACAGCACGGCAGAAACCCCGTGCAAACGACCAAACAATCCTCTCAACAATAACACAAATGCCAGAACATAACAACTCAATAAAAGGATGTTTCACAACTTACACTTTGCCTCAATAAAGACCATGGCCTTTGCAACTCAATACCAAACTCAACAGCACGATTTCAAGGATAGCAAATTTCAAGTACAGAATCCCACAGTTAAATAATGAATACGGAATTAAGAAAGCAAGTAATTCAACTAAACATGTAGTACAAGGTGCATATAGAGATAAGACAAGTAGACATGTGAAATTTAATTAAACATGGTGGCTATAACATGCTAAAGTAACTCAATTAAAGCATGAAAAGAAACTACATAGCTAAAACCGAAATCTAAACATTAAGCCCGTGTACGCACTCGTCACCTTGCGTATATGGCCTCCACATATCAGAATTGGCAAAACAATACCAATCTTAAGGGAAATCTCCCCCACACAAGGCAAGACAAGTCACTTACCTCAAACCACGCTAAATCAATCAACTAGAAGGCCTTTCCCTCGATTTTCCGATTCCGAACGACTTAAATCTAGCCAAATAATTTCACACTATAAATATAACTATGGGAAATTAATTTTAATAATGAAATTATGATCATAGAAAAGAATTGAAAAATCGTCCCAAAAAGTCGACCCCAGCCCTTTGCAGGTGCGAAGACACCAGAACCAGCCCAACACTTCAGCAAATCACTAAATCCAAAAAGGATTCAATTTCCATACGATTCACATCCGGAGCCCCTTGGGACCCTGTTCGACTATACCAACTAATTCCAAGACACATAACGAATCTACTCGAGGCTAAAAATCACATCAAACAACATAAATTCTACGAATCGCAACCCAAATACAAGCTTATGAACTATGAACTTTCAAATTCCGAAACCAACTCCGATTTATACCAAAATAACTCCGATTGATACCATATTTGCACACAAGTCATAATTGACATTATGGACTGATTCCAACTTCCAGAATCGTGATCCGACTCTAATATCAATAAATTCCACTACCGATTCAACTTCCCAAATTTCTCCACAACTTTTTGCAAATCACTCCAAAATGACCTACAGACCTCCAAATCAACATCCGGAACACTCCTAAGAGCAAAAGAACCATACAGAGCTATGGGAACCATCAAAACTCCATTTCAGAGTCGTCATCACACAACTCCATCTACGGTCAACTCCTACGACTTAAACTTCCAACTTAGGGACTATGTGTCCCATTTCACTCTAAAACTCACCCGAAACCAACACCAAACACCCCGGCGAGTCACCTAACCCCAATATAACATAGAGGGAGCATAAATTAGGGGATCGAGGCTAAAATACTCAAAATGACCGGCCGTCATTACATTCTCCCCTTCTTAAAATAAATGTTTGTCCTCGAGCAAGTATGGAGACATACCTGAAGTGGTGAAAAGATGAGGATAATGGCTACGCATATCATGCTCGGTCTCCCAAGTTGCCTCCTCGACTGGCTAACCCCTCCACTGAACCTTCACTATAGCAATATTCTTCGACCTCAAATTTCGAACTTACCTGTTCAAAATGGCCACCGGCTTCTCAACCTAAGATAAATCCTTGTCCAACTGGACTGAGCTGAAGTCTAACATATGAGACAGATCGCCGTGATACTTTCGGAGCATAGAAACATTGAACACTGGATGAATTGTAGCTAGACTAGGTGGTAGTGCAAGTCTTTAGGCCACCTCTCCAACCCTCTCAAGAATCTCAAAAGGTCTGATATACCTAGGGCTCAGATTGCCTTTCTTCCAGAACCTCACAACACCCTTCATGGGCGAAACCTAGAGCAAGATCCGCTCCACAACCATGAATGCAACATCGCGAACCTTCCGATCCGCATAACTCTTCTATCAAGATTGCGCTGTACGAAGTCGATCCTGAATCAATTTAACATTTTTCCAGAGCATCCTGAACCAAGTCTGTACCCAATAGCCTAGCCTCACCCGACTCAAACCAACCCACCGGAGACCGGCATCGCCTACCTTACAAAGCCTTATATGGGCCATCTGAATGCTTGACTAGAATCTGTTGTTGTAGGCAAACTCTAGCGAGCGGCAAGAACTGATCCCAAGAACCACCAAACTCCATCACACACGCTCGAAGCATATCCTCTAATATTTGAATAGTGCGCTCGGATTGTCCGTCCGTCTGAGGGTGAAACGTTGTGCTCAACTCAACCTGAGTACCTAGCTCATGCTGTACGGCCCTCTAGAACCACGATGTAAATGGCGTACCTCGATTAGAGATGATGGATACTGGCATGCCATAAAGCCTGACAATCTCGCGAATATTAACCTGAGCCACTTTCTATGAAGAATAAGTAGTCACCACTGGAATGAAATGAGCTGACTTGGTCAACCTATCCACAATCACTCAAACTGCATCGAACTTCCTCTGAGTCCGTGAGAGCCTAACAACAAAATCCATAGTAATCCGTTCCCATTTCCACTATGCAATCTCTAGCTTCTGAAGCAATCCACATGGCCACTGATACTCATACTTCACCTACTGACAGTTTAGGCACTGAGCTACATACTCCAATGTGTCCTTCTTCATTCTCCGCCAATAATGCTGCCTCAAGTCCTGATACATCTTGGCAGCATACTAATGCTCTCTAATACGATCATAAAGAGAAGACCGAGAAACCACACAAACCAAAACTCGGCTCGACTCAGAAACATCAAATCTAACAAACTGGTTGGGCAAGGCCTGAACATCCAAGCCTAATGACCTCTCTGCTACCGGTAGATATGCTAAGCTGCCCAAACTCTCCGCCTTGTGACTCAAGGCATTGGCTACCACATTAGCCTTCCGGGGTTAATATAGAATGGTGATATCATAGTCCTTAAGCAACTCTAACCACCTCCGCTGCCATAAATTAAGATCCTTCTGTTTGAGCAGATGTTGTAGACTCCAGTGATCGGTATAGACCTCACAAGGGACACCGCACAAATAGTGCCGCCAGATCTTCAAGGCATGAACAATAGTTGCTAACTCAAGGTCGTGGATAGGATAGTTCTTCTCATGCACCTTCAGTTGTCTCGACGCGTAGGCAATCACCCTACCGTCCTGCATCAACACCGCGTTGAGACCAATACGCGACACATCACAGTACACAGTATAAGACCCCGAACCCGAAGGCAACACCAACACTGGGGTTGTTGTCAAAGTTGTCTTGAGCTTTTGAAAGCTCTCCTCACACTCCTCGGTCCACCTAAATGGAGCATCCTTCCGGGTCAGTCTGGTCATAGGTGCCGCAATAGATGAGAAACCCTCTACAAAACGACGGTAATACCTCGCCAAACCAACAAAACTCCAGATCTCCGTAGTTAAAGATGGTCTAGGCCAACTCTACACTACTTCAATCTTCTTAGGATCTACCTTGATCCCCTCACTTGACACTGCATGACCCAAAAATGCCATCGAATCAAGCCAGAATTCACACTTTGAAAATTTTGCATATAACTTCTTTTCTCTCAAGGTCTGAAGCATGGTCCTCAAGTGATACTCATGATCTTCCCGGCTCTGGGAGTACACCAGAATGTCATTAATAAACACAATGATGAATGAGTCAAGATAGGGCTGAAATACACTGTTCATCGAGTGCATGAATGTTGCAGGAGCATTGATCAGCCCAAATGACAACACAAGGAACTCGTAATGACCATACCGAATCCTGAAGGCATTCTTCGGGATATCTGGCTCCCGAATCTTCAACTAATGATAGCCTGAACGCAAGTCAATCTTAGAGAACAATCTAGCATATTATAGCGGATCAAATAGGTCATCAATACGTGGCAACGGATACCTGTTCTTCATTGTAACCTTGTTCAACTAGCAATAATCAATACACATACGCATAGAACCATCCTTCTTCTTTATAAATAAGACTGGAGCACCCCAAGGCGACACACTAGGCCGAATAAAGCCTTTATCAAGCAACTCTTGCAACTGCTCCTTTAACTCATTCAAATCTGATAGGCCCATACGATAGGATGGAATAGAAATGGGCTGAGTGCCGGTAACAAATCAATGCCAAAATTGACATCCCTGTCAGGCAGCATGCCCGGAAGATCCACCAAAAATACATCTGCATAAACTCTCACTATCGGAACTGACTCCACGATAGGAGTATCAACACTGACATCCCTCACGAAATCTAGATAAGCATTACACCCCTTCTCAACCATACGTTGAGCCTTTAGAAATGAGATAACCCTGCTAGGAACATAATCTAAAACACCTCTCCACTCTATCCGTGGTAATCCTGGCATAGCCAGCGTCACGGTCTTGGCATGAGAATCGAGAATAGCATGATAGGGCGGCAATCAGTCCATGCCCAAAACAATATCAAAATCTACCATACTGAGCAATAATAGATCGGCTCTGGTCTCAAAACCACCAAGAATAACTAAACACGACCAATACACACGGTCAACGACACTAGAATCTCCCACAGGTATGGACACATAGACTAAAGAACTCAAATAATCACGGGATACACCCCAAATATAGAGCATAATAAGACAACACATAGGAATAAGTGGAGCCTGGATCAAATAAGACTGATGCATCTCTATGACAAACCGGAACAATACATATGATAACTGAGACAGATGCAACAGTTTTTGTCCTAACAGGAAGAGTATAATATCTAGCCTGGACTCCCCCTTTAGGGCGACCTCTACCTGCTCGACCTCCACCTCTAGCTGTCTATGCAGGTGGAGTGGCAACTGGTGCGGCGACCATGGACTGAGAAGCCTGAGGACTCGGTAAAATATGGGAGCCTGAGTAGTCGATGGAGGTGCACCCCTCATCATATGACGAGTGTCACCACACTCAAAACAAGCTCTCAGAGGACGTGGCTGTTGTGAATGGCTTGGGCCTGATCGGCTGGACTGACCACTGGAAGCACCCTGTGTAGGAGGTGCACTAGATAATAGCGGTGCATAATAGGGAGCCTGAGGCCTAGGAGTGACCGGAATACCACTGGAGGTGGTAAGTGCTGATGAACAGGGCGACTCATATAGCCCCTACCATGACGAGTTGCAACAGGGGCATGGGTACCACTATATGTGCCAAAATCTCGAGGCCTCTTGGCCTCCCTCTCCTCCCTCTCCCGAGTCCAGATATCCTCCAATCTCCTAGAGATCCCCACTACCTGCTGGTATGCGATGTCCATCCATTTCTCTGGCCATGCTAAATCTGATACCGAGGTTAAGCCCCTCGATAAATCAACAGACTCGCTCTCTAATAGTAGCAACCAAGGCTGGTGCATGCCTAGCCAAATCACTGAACCGGACCGCATACTCCGACACGATCATAGAACCCTGGCACAACTGCTCAATCTCTGTGCGCCATGCATCTCTGAGACTCTGGGAAACAAACTCTCTCAAGAACATATCCGAGAACTTAGTCTAAGTGAGTGAAGCTGCCTTGGCTGGACTACCCAACTCATATGCTCGCCACCATTGATTAGTTGCTCCCTTAAGCTGGAAGATAGTGAAAGCAACCCTACTAGACTCCAAAATACCCATAGTATAGAGGATACGGTGGCACTCCTCAAGAAAACCCTAGGCATCCTTTGAAGCCAAGCCACTGAAAGTAGGAGGGTGGTACTTCTTGTACCTCTCGAGCCTGAGCTGCTCCCCCTCAGAAACTGCTGCCCTAGCCTCGAGCTGAATTAGGCCGATCGGCTGCACTGGTATGACCTCTAGGACCTACAACCTGGACCCCCTGCTCTGGGGTACAAGCGGTGGGAGTTTGTGCTCCTCCCCCAGCCTGAGATGTAGCAGGAGCAAGTGGGATCAACCCTACTTGAGCTAAAGTGCTGAACATGCTTAGAAACTGGGCGAGAGTCTCCTGGAGTGCTGGTGCAGTAACAGGCGTCTCAGGTGCCTACTCGCCAACTTGAGCTACTGGTGGCTCCTTTGTAGCAGCTCATGCAGGTGTTGTGGCTGCACCATGTGGACGTCCTCGGCCTCTACCCCTGCCCCGGCCTCTCGCAACTCTAGCAGGGGGCGCGGGTGTCTAGCCATCTGACCCGACTGTACGTGTCCTCACTATCTATGAGAGAATAGAAAGAAAAAAATTTAGAATTCCGAAGTCAACAATTTCGCACGATAAGGAATTAAAGAAGTAAAACTTTCCTAACAGTTCCATAGCCTCCCGAAGATAAGTACAGACATCTCCGTACAGATCCGCGATACTCTACTAAACTTGCTTGTGACTCATAATACCTATGAACCTAGAGCTCTAATACCAACTTGTCACGACCCCAATTTCTCTCCGTAGGATGTCGTGACGGCACCTAGTCTCTAAGACTAGGTAAGCCTAAACAACATGCAGAAATGGTAAATAAAAGCTTAGAATTTCAAAACTCCAACAATATTGTAAATAAAATTGTAAACCCAATACGTACAACTCCGAAAACCTGGTGAGACATAAGCCACAAGCTCAAGATATAGTACCGAACAATCCTATACATCACTATGTATAAAAATGTACAGAAACAAGGAAGAATAGGGTAGAAGGGGACTACGAGGCCTGCGGACGCGTGCAGGTGTACCTTGAAGTCTCCGAGTGAAGCAACTTAGCGCGTTAATAGCGGGACAGATAAAATGTACTTGGATCTGCACAAAACATGTGCAGAAGCTTAGTATGAATACACCATAATGGTACCCAGTAAATGCCAAGCCTAACCTCGGTAGAGTAGTGACGAGGTCAGGTCAAGGCTCTACCAGGGATAATAAGAAATAAGACAGAAGACATAATGATATAATGACAATGACAAAAGAAGTGAAATAATAAAAAATTTACGGAAAGTTAACAACACGGAATCAAGGAAGTCAATACAACACAAAAGGGAGACATGGGATTTTACATGTTAAGAGAAACAACAACCAAACAAATACAGAAAATAGAGAAAAGATCAACAGGGACACTCCCAACGTACTGCCTCGTAGTCCTAAATCATAAAAGTAAATCACAGTCTTTTCTTATATCACCGCTGGGCCTTTACATTTAGTTTTGAAAATTATTTTTTTCAAAATAGCACCCCGCGTTTTAGCCTACCTTATCACACCGCATGACTTCTAATAGTTTCTCTACTAGCCACGCGTATCAAGCCCGCCTTATCTCACCGCATGTATTTCAACACCCAGACCTTATACACCACATGCGTATCAATTGCAGACGACCAAACAATCCTCTCAACAATAACACAAATGCCAAAACATAACAACGCAATAAAATGATGTTTCACAACTTACACTTTGCGTCAATAAAAATCATGGCCTTTGCAACTCAACAACAAGATATTTCAAGGATAATAAATTTCAAGTAAAGAATCTCACACTTAAATAATGAATACGTAATTAAAAAAGCAAGTAGTTCAACTAAACAGGTAGTACAAGTTGCAAATAAGAGATAAGACAAGTAGACATGTGAAATTAGACTAAATATGGTGACTATAACATGCTAAAGTAACTCAATTAAGCATGAAAAGGAAACTACATAGCTAAAACCGGAATCTCAACATTTAGCCCATGTACGCACTCCTCACCTTGCGTACATGGCCTCCACATATCACAATTATCACTACAATACCAAATCCTAAGAAAAATTTCCACCACATAAGGTTAGACAAGTCACTTGCCTCAAACCACGCTAAATCAATCAACTAGAAGGCCTTTCCCTCGATTTTCTTACTCCGAACAACTCGAATTTGACCAAATAATTTCATACTATAAATATATCTATAGGAAACTAATTTAAATAATGAAATTATGATCTTAGCAAAGAATTGAAAAATCACCCCCAAAAAAGTCGACCCGGGCCCGCGTATCGAAACCCGACCAAAATTATAAAATTCGAATACTCATTCGTTATCGAGTCCAACCATACCAGAATTATCCGAATCCGACCTCATTTTTCCATTCAAATCCCAAAAACTTAGTCTAAGAACTTTTACACTTTTTTCCCAATTTCAAGCTCCAAAACACTAATTAGAAGATCGTAATTAACAATAGATTCATGGGAATTAATAAAAAATAAGACAAAAATCCTTACCTAACAAGTACTTTGAACAACCCTCAAAATATTGCCTCAAGCCAAGTTCCCAAAATCCCAAAATGAATAATGAAGAAAAACCCTCAAAAATCCCCTTTTTCTGCCTAGTTAAACCGCATATGCGGGCCGTTTCTCGCATCTACGATGCTGCACCTGCGGAAACACCATCGCATGTGCGGTCCAAACTTAACTCCAGGGGTTCCGCTTCTGCAGAGAAACGACCACATCTGCGGTCAAGCCCAAGGCTATTTCCCCAAGTTCCACTTTTGCGAAGGAAGCCACCACATCCGCGAGTCTAGTTCTGCAGACAAATGATCACACCTGCTATCCCAGCTGGGCTAAAAAAAATCTGCTTTTGTGACCAATGGCTCACATATGCGAGCCCGCACCTATGGCCAATCCCTCCGCTGGTGCGAAGACAACAAAACCAACCCAACACTTCAGCAAATCACTGAGTCCAAAAATGATCCGATTTCCATCCGATTCACAGCTGGGGCCCCCAGGACCCCGTCCGAATATACCAACTAATTCTAAAGTACATATCGGACCTACTCTAGGACAAAATCACATCAAACAATATAAATTCTACAAATCGCAATCCAAATTCAAGCCTATGAACTATAAACTTTCAAATTCTGAAACCAACGCCGATTCATACCAAAACAACTCCGATTGACATCAAATTTTGCATACAAGTCATAATTGACATTACGGACCTATTTCAACTTCCAAAATCAGGCCCTGATATCAATAAAGTCCACTACCGGTTAAACTTCCCAAATTTCTCCAATTTTCAACTTTCGCCAAATTACGCCAAAACGACCTACGGACCTCCAAATCAGCATCCAGACACGCTCCTAAGACTAAAATTACCATACGGAGCTATTGGAACCATCAAAACCCTATTCTGGAGTTGTCTTCACACAAATCCATCTACGGTCAACTCCTACGACTTAAACTTCCATGTTAGGGACTATGTGTTCCATTTCACTCCGAAACTCACCTGAAATCACCAAACACCCTGGCGAGTCACATAACCACAATATAACATAAAGGGAGCATAAATTAGGGGATCGGGGCTAAAATACTCAGAACGACCGTCCAGATCGTTACATTATGTTGATGAGTTGATCCTTTTTATGTATGAGAAGATAGAATTTGCATTGGTGCCGAGATTCAATTGGAAAGTGGAAATTGTTTGTAAAATTGATTGTTGACAAATTTATCAAATATAAAATTATTTATTTAATTGAATATTCTAATTCTTAAGGATATAGAAAAAAAAAAAAAAAAAGAGAACGTGTTTAGGAAAATATTACCGAACACAAATGTTGTGAAAGTGCAATTAAATTTAATGTTATAGTTTTTACATAGTTCAAATAAGGAAAGATTTATTAATTAAAATTTTAGTTAATTTCAAACTCCTATAGATTAGGAAAATATTTAAATGACAATTTTGTCTAGTGTAAAATTTAATTTTAAGGGTAAAAAGGCAAACGACATTTTGCTACGGGCCTTCGTGCTTTTAGTATAGTATAGATTATTTACAAAAAGTCTAGTGTCTAAATTCATTACTCAACTAAAGATAAAGAAGATGAAAAGATTTCATTTTCCAAAACCTTTCATTTTTCTATAACTCATTTTCTTACCTTTTCATTTTCTAGTCTTGCAAACTAATATTAGGCTGGTTAGCTCGGGAAAAGGATGGTCCGGTCTTGCAACATCTTTTTTTTCTTTCATGTTTATCTCCTTCAACTGTTGTTCAACCCTAGTAGAATATTGTTGCTAGAGCTGAAAAATTGTAAAGGAGATAAAACTGATGGAGGAACATTGTTGCCAGCAAACTTTTGTTCTTTCATTTTTTTGTTTATTCTATTACTTTTATTTATTTATTTATTTCTCTCTTATTTTTCATTTTTTTTGGCTGCTAGAAATAATGGTGCCCCGACAACTACCTCTAACCCATACAGTAGCATTAGAGGCGAACGTATGTATTGAGCAGAGGCGTCATCGGACCCGTTAACCTCGATAATTTTTTTGTATATTTATATTATTATAAAAGCATGAATATAATATCGGTTTAAAAAAATAACTTTATATTAAGTATATAACTCATAATAAAAGGACATAACCGAAATTCTAGATATTAGCCTTATAATCCTATTAGTTATAGGACATAATACTACACGTTAGGAATCCTACATTCACCTTTAGGAATCCTATTAGCATAATTACTTTCGGACTGTCTAATTCATATAAAATTAAAAAATTAAATATCTTTAGTCATGTAATCCTACTACTTTTAGGATATACTTCTTAAAAATTCGTATTACCAATTTAAATTGAAAATGTATTATAATGTCCTATTACTAATTTAATTTGAGAATGTATTATATTTTCCAAATCCATTTAGAAAACTGAGAGCCTATATTATTATAAAAGCATAAATACAATATTAATATATCAAAATTGTCCTAAAATGTTAAACAGAAGATGTAACGACCCGACCGATCGTTTTGAGCATTTGCACTTTGTTCAGTAGCTTGAGGCATGAGTAGCTCCTTATGATGTATTATGACTTGTATGAATCGTCGGTTTTGGTTTTCAGGTTATTCGGAAGTGATTTGGAAGAATGAATGTCACGTTTGAAGCTTTAAGTTGGAAGAGTTGATCAAGTTTGACTTTTGTGTATTTGACCCTGGAACGGAGCTTTGATAGTTCCGTTAGGTCTGAATGGTGATTTTGGATTTGGGTATATCCACGGATTTGTATTTGGATATTTCTAGAAGGTTTCGACGCGAATTGGCGAAAGTAGGAAATTTGAAGGCTTGAAAAGTTCATCAGTTTGACTGGGAATTGACTTTGATGATATCGGATTCAGATTGTGGTTCTGGGGATTGGAATAGCTTCATTATGTCATTTGGGACTTCTGTGCAAAATTTGAGTTTATTCCGGGTTGATTTGATATGTTTCGACGCGAGTTTTGGAAGTTGAAAGTTCAAAGTTCATTTAAGTTCGAATTTAGGTGCAATTCGTCGTTTCGATGTTGTTATGTGTGATTTGAGGCCTTGAGTAGGTCCGTGGTATGTTAGGGGACTTGTTGGCATATTCATACGGGGTCCAGCGTGGCTCGGAAGAGTTGCGGACGAAGTTCAGATTGTTTGGATCAATTTTGGTTAAGACTGCTGGTGGTAGGATCTGGTGTGATCGCACCTACGGCTGGTTGTGCGCAGGTGCGATGGTCGCAGAAGCGAAAATATTCTCTCACCTACGACGAAGGATGAGTTTGGCTGCCTCCGCAAAAGCGGAATTTGTAGCGCACCTGCGTCTGTGCAGAAGCGAGATTTGTGAGCGCAAGAGCGGGTGTTGGCCCAGATACGTGCTCTAGTGTCGCACCTGCGATATCGCAGGAGCGGATGTTTTTCCGCAAGTGCGATGGCCATTTCTCCAGTGCTTCTCCACAGAAGCGGAACTCTGGTCGCAAAAGCGACGCCGCAGAAGCGGCTAAGTGTGTCACAGATGCGACAATGCCTGGGCAGAAGCTATATATCGAGGGCTTGGCTATTTTATTCATATTTGGAGCTATGGAGCTCGGATTGAAGCGGTTTTTGAGGCGATTTTCACCATAGATTGGGTATGTGTTCTCTATTTGGTTTTGATTTTATTTCATGAATCTATCTTTATTTTTGGCATTTGATGAAGGATTTCGGGAGAGAAATTTGGAGTTTTTGTCTAACGTTTCATAGAGTGAATTTTTGAGTTTTGAACATCGATTCGGAGTCGAATTTGAATGAAATGTGTTTTTGAATTTTGTAAGTTTTGTCCGGTTCCAAGGTGCGAACCCAGGTTTGACTTTTTTGTTGACTTTGGGATTTTGAGTAAAGATTCGACCTTTATCATTTGAAATTATTTTCTTAGGCTTAATTTGATGTATTTGAGTTGCTTTTGGCTAGTTTCGAGCCGTTCGGAGGTCAGTAAGCGATGGATGGCATTTTTGGAGGATCGTTTGGCTTGCTCGGTATTGAATTTGGCTTGTTCAAGGTAAGTAACACTTCTAAACTTGGTGCTGAGGGTATAAACCCCTGAATATGTGTGATATGTGTTTTGTGTTGAGGTGACGCACATTCTAGGTGACAGGCGTGTGGGCGTGCACCGTGTGAATTATGACTCAGTTATTTCTCTGGTACTGTGTAGTTACCTAATCTTATTTGTAACCATGAAATCTCTACGTGCTAGAGTAATTGAGCTATGATCCATGTTAGAGTCATGCTTAGGCCACATGTTGGCACTGTTGGGACCTACAGAGGTCGTGTTACATGTTGAATTAATTTTTGAATTTAAAATTTAAACTTAGTCACAGCTATTATTTGCATATCATATCTCAGCCTCTATTTTCTTTTATTTATACATCATTTTATCACTGTTTGGGCTGATTATCATGATTCTTGTGAGCCCGAGAGACTGAAGAGATTGATGACTAAGTGAGGTCGAGGGCCTGATTGTGAGGTTATTTATGGGACTGGGCTGCACGATGCAGCATGTTTATTTGATTCATGCCATGATTGGCTAATTATTGCGCTTGGGCTGGAATTGCCCCTCCAGGGTCTGGACATCCACAGCGAGCGCAGGTACTTAGTGAGTGCGAGTGTAGAGCGCGAGTGCTAAGAGCGAGTGCCGAGTGATTGGGAGGACTGAGTGACTGTGAGGACTGAGTGACTGAGAGGACTGAGTTAATTGATACTCTGAGAGTATACATATGGTTTATTCACTATGTTGTATTGCATTCGTCATGCACACTCTTACTCATATTTTGGTTCTTTCGGTAAAAGATTTGGGTTTTACTGTTTTATTTGAAAAATGTGCCTATTTTCCCGTAACTGTGAGCGAGCTGAGCATCATACCTCTGGGTTATTTTTCTTGCACTATTTGTTTTATGATATGAATTGTTGCTGGTTATTGGAGTTGGACTCTGACCCTTGTCCCAGCTCGTCACTACTTTCAATCTAAGGTTAGATCGTTACTTATTGATTACATGGAGTCGGTTGTACCCATACTTCATTTCTGCACCTTGCGTGCTGATGTTGGATGCTGATGTTGCTATGTACGGTGGGAGCTGGATTTGAAGATGTACCTACGTTCTAGTTATGGCTATCATTTGTCCTTGGTAGCATTAGATTCGAATTCTGTTCATTTACATTTCAAACAGATGTGCAATTATTTCAGTTCAGTCTCGTAAAAATCTAAATCTTAAAAGCTCATGATTTTTACTACCAGTCTTTGGGAAATTCTTGTAAAAAGCAGTTTTATTATCATTTTTTCTCTAAATCAATCTCATTAAATTGGATAGTTGCTAATTGGCTTATCTAACGTGTTGGGTTAGGTACCATCACGACTCGTTGGATTTTGGCTTTGGCAAGTCGGTATCAGATCTCTAGGTTCGTAGGTTCTATTAGTCCTGAGCAAGTGTCTAGTTGAGTCTTGTGGATCGGTATGATGACGTCCATACCTATCTTCGAGAGGCTACAGGGCATTTAGGATAAACTTCCCATCTTTCTTTCCTTATCGTGAGGCACCGATTCAGCTTGAAGCGTAACTCTTTGAATCTGTTCCACGCATTTGTGTGCGCATGTGAGCGACTAATATCATTCGTGCATCGACGGCTTGTGATTCCATGGATGAGGTGCGAGATGTGATTTCGGTATGCTGATGATGGGCCAGTCCGGAGGACTTAAGGCCGGGTTTTGGCTGTAGCTTGAGCACTGGAATTTCAGTTGCGTGAGCACGTACTTTTGGACCTATAAGTCTGATAATGTCCCTATTAGTGGAATTTTTGGCTCAATTAGTGGTTGGATGATCATATGATGAGTATGATGTGACTGCGGGATGTGTTCAGATGGTTTGAATGTGATGGGAAGAATTCGCTTGGAATGTGAAAAGAACTATTGGGTGCTTGAATTCTTTGATGTGACGTATAGTCTCGAGTTATGAGTTTGTTGAAAGATTTTTCATGTTTTTTAATAGTGGAGAGAAGTAAATTTTCATGTCTTGTTGTGAGTTTAGACTCAGGAAGATTAAGTGATGGCGTAGTCGTTATGGCTGTGAAAAGTTATAGAGAGATGTCAGTTTGAAGCTAAGCAGGTGGGTTATCACCTGCGGGGTAATCTATAGATGTGTGATCCTTATGATGCTGTGTGGAGGATTTCTTCTCTACCGGTGAGTTATATTTGTGCGATTTGAGTTTGGATCGGTTGTAATAGTTGACCTAACTGTCACGTGGATATATGTGAGATTAGTAGATGATTTGAGGTATTATATGGTTTTTGTTATGTGAGCTTATGAAGGATTTAGTTGAATCTCCCTGCAGTATTATGGTAGTAATAGAGTATGGGTATTGCAAGATATCGAGTGTTCTGATCTATGACTTTGAGCCAAGTAGGGGAGTCTGCTATCACTGATTTGATTGCATGGTTATGTGTTGTGCTGGTTTCTGTTTGATGCATACTTCTGAATCAAATGTGACTTACGGAGGTTGAGATCGAGGATGACTCGAGTAAAGGAATTTCTGGATACGGGTTATGTTATATTTTATGGGTATATGGGAATCATGGGATGATTGAGTTATTATTCACGAAGGATGTAGTGCCCGTGGAGTAGGAAATTACTCAATTTCTTAAATGTGTGGATTACTTTTTACGGTGTTGTCGTGCTAATGGGGCACAGGTCGTTCAACCCGTTTGGTCGGTGCAATTGATATTTGAGCAGAATGGATGACTCTCAAGAAGGTTTTAATAGACTCAAGATTTATATGTAGCAATTGAGAATTTTGAGGATTTGTATATGGCAAGAATCTGAGATTTAAGTTGGATGGTGTCGAGACTTGTGCCATTCCTATATCATTATAGATTTTACATTTCAGCATCAGGAAGGTGAAGGAAACGGCTTTACATTCACAAAAGGTCTCTTCAGAGTGGGTGTCTCGATTTTGGTACTTTTGGGGTGCTTAAGAGGGAATAAAATGGCTTATGGGCTTTAGAGATATCTGGTTCTATTCTAAGATATTGTGAGGTGAATTTTGTTGAGGATCATGGTATTATGGCTAGGAGGAGCGTCAACTTGAGGGTAATTCGGAAGGAACTCGGAGAAAATAGGACAGTTTGGTAGTAGGTTGGATCAGCATGTTAATGGATATGATCGGTTCCTTGGGTACCTATGATGTGGTGAGTCTCTATAGGTGTCTTATGGCAATAATCTTGGGTTTGACGACCTGCATGGCTTGGTTGAGTTGGAGATATTCAGTTCTGATGGCTTGGTTATGTGCAAATGGGTTTCGAAGAGTTCTCGATGGTTTTTACCACGGTTTGAGATAGATATTTCCTACCAGCGTGAGGTGTTTTGTATTGTGATTTTCTCCTAGATAGGATAATATAGAAGGTTTTTGACTGATCGGGTATGTATTCTGCTGTCAATAGGATAGTTTGTCTTCATAAAGTAAGATCGTTGGACCCAGAATGGGGGCTATCGGATTTGTTTGCGGTATATTTGGAAGGATAGTGTCGCTGATCAGCTTAGAAATTGGCTATAGTTCTTGTCGAAGGAGAGGGAGCTCCATGACTTGTTGATATGATAAGTGGTTATGAGTTTCTGCGTGTTTCTTTCATCATCGGTAGTGTACGAATGTTTTAGAATGAGGTCTTGCTTGATATGAGGTTTATTACCGGTACGGGATTTGTTTCGAGCAGTTATTGTGTTCGAAAATTATTGCTATGAGCATTTGAGATTTGTGATATATCATATGACTGTGTCTTGGGCTTTGGTTATGGCTTTATACAGCTTGTTTAGACTTATATGGTGTGTGGATGAGTGATTCAGGTCTTCTAGGGAAATTCCGGATGTTGGAAACTGGGTTCCAAAGTTTATTGGCTAAGGTTGGATTAAGGATCTTCAGTTTGGTTGTGTGGTAATACTTATATGAATTAAGGTGACGTGGGATCGCCCCCGGGTATTTGCATGGTAAGGTTACACAGTGATTGACGGTTTTGCAACAACTCTTAGCATGTTCGAAGACGAGCATATGTTTAAGTGGCGGAGAATGTAACGACCCGACCGATCATATTGAGCATTTGCACTTCGCTTGGTAGTTTGACGCCATGAGTAGCTCCGTATGATGTATTATGACTTGTGTGAATCATCGGTGTTGGTTTTCAAGTTATTCGGAAGTGATTTGGAAGAATGCATGTCATGTTTGAAGCTTTAAATTGGAAGAGTTGACCAAGTTTGACTTTCATGTATTTGATCGCGGAACGCAGTTTTGATGGTTCCGTTAGGTCCGGATGGTGATTTTGGACTCAAGCGTATGCCCGGAAAAGCATTTGGATATTTCTAGATGATTTAGGCGCGAATTGGCGAAAGCTGGAAATTTGAAGGTTCGGAAAGTTCATAAGTTTTATCGGGAGTTGACGTTGATGATATCGGATTCGAATTGTGATTCCGGGAATTGGAATAGCTTTGTTATTTCATTTGGGACTGGTTTTCAAAATTTGAGTTCATTCCGGGTTGATTTGATAAGTTTTGGCACGAGTTTTGGAAGTTAGAAGTTCAAAGTTCATTTAAGTTCGAATTGAGGTGCGATTCGTCATTTCGATATTGTTTTATGTGTGATTTGAGGCCTCGAGTAGGTCCGTGTTATGTTAAGGGACTTTTTGGCATATTCAGACGAGGTCCCGAGTGTCTCAGAAGAGTTTCGGACGAGGTTCGGATAGTTTAGATCAATTTAGGTTAAGGCTGCTAGTGGTAGGATTTGGTGTGATCACACATGCGGCTGGTTTTGGGTAGGTGCAATGGTCGCATAAGCGGAAGTATACTCACACCTACGACGAAGGTTGAGTTGGGCTGCCTCCCCGCAAAAGCGGAATTTGTAGCGCACCTGCGTGCGCGCAGAAGCGAATTTGTGAACGCAGGAGCGGGTGTTGGCGCAGATACGCATTCTAGTGTCGCACCTGTGATATTGCAGGAGCGGATGTTTTTCGCAGGTGCGACGGCCATTTCTCCAGTGCTTCTCCGCAAAAGCAAAACTCTGCTCGCAAAAGTGATGCTGCAAAAGCGGCTAAGTATGTCGCAGATGCGATGATGCCTGGGCAGAAGCTATACACCAAGGGCTTAGCTATTTTATTCATATTTGGAGCTATGGAGCTCAGATTAAAGCAATTTTTGGGGCGATCTTCACCATATGGATCGGGGTAAGTGTTCTCTACTTGGTTTTGATTTTTTTCATGAATCTATCTTCGTTTTTGGCATTTGATTGAGAATTTCAAGAGAGAAATTGAGGATTTTTGTCTAAAGTTTCATATAATGAATTTTCGAGTTTTGAACATCGATATAGAGTCGGATTTGAATGGAACTTGAATGGTTGAACTCGTAATTGAGAGGCACGTGCTCGGATTTGACTTTTTGGTTGACTTTGGGTTTTTGAGTAAAGATTCGACCTTTATCATTTGAAATTATTTCCTTAGGCATTATTTGATGTATTTGAGTTGCTTTTGGCTAGTTTCGAGCCGTTTGGAGGTCGGTACGCACGGTATGGCATTTTTGGAGGATTGTTTGGCTTGCTCGGTATTGGATTTGGCTTGTTCGAGGTAACTAACACTTTTAAACTTGGTGCCGAGGGTATGAACCCCTGAATATGTGTGATATGTGTTTTGTGCTGAGGTGACGCACATGCTAGGTGACGGGCGTGTGGGCGTGCACCGTGTGAAAATTGACTCAGTTATTTCAATGGTATTGTGTAGTTACCTAATCTTATCTATAACCATGAAATCTCTACGCTAGAGTAATTGAGTTGTGATCCATGTTAAAAATCATGCTCAGGTCACATGCTGGCACAGTTAGGACCCATAAAGGTCGTGTTACATGTTGAATTAATTGCTTAATTTGAAATTTATGCTCAGTCACAACTATTATTTGCATATCATATATCAATCTATGTTGTCCTTTATTCATACATCATATCATCACTGTTTGGGCTGATTATCATGATTCTTGTGAGCCCGAGAGACTGAAGAGATTGATGACGGAATGAGGCCGAAGGCCTAATTGTGAGGATATTTAGCAGATCGGGCAGCACACCACAACATGTTTATTTGATTCATGCCATGAAAGGCTTATTATAGCGCTTGGGCTGGAATTGCCCCTCCGGAGTCTGCACATCCACTGTGAGCACAGGAACCTACTGAGTGCGAGTGCGAGCGCTGAGTGCCGAGAACGAGTGCTGAGTGATTTGGAGGACTGAGTGACTCTGAGGACTGAGTGACTGGGAGGACTGAGTGAATTGATTCTCTGAGAGTATGCATATGGTTTATTCACTATGTTGTATTGCATTCGACATGCACACTTGACATACAGGCATAGTGATGCATTTTCCTCATGTTGTACGGTATCACGTCATTCATGACTTCTCATACACATTGACATGTAGGCATAGAGATATAACTTCCTCATGCTATTTGATAATGCATTATTTACCTGTTGAAAAGTTTTGGGAAGAAAATAACGGTTTTACAAACTTACTCATATTTTGGTGCTTTCAGTAAATGATTTGGGTTTTATTGTTTTATTTGAAAAACATAGCTATTTTCCCGTAACTATGAACGAGTTGAGCAACATACCTCTGGGTTATTTTTCTTGCACTATTTTTATTATGATTGTTATGATTTGTTGCTGGTTATTGGAGTTGGACTCTGGCCTTTGTCCCAGCTCGTCATTATTTTCAATCTAAGGTTAGTTTGTTACTTATTGAGTATATGGGGTCAGTTGTACTCATTCTTCACTTCTGCACCTTGCGTGCAGATGTTGGATACTTATGTTGCTCCATATGACGGGAGCTGGATTTGAAGATGTACCTGCATTCTAGTTATGGCTATTACTTGTCCTTGGTAGCATTAGATTTTGTAATTATTTCAGTTCAGTCTTGTAAAAATCTAAATCTTAGAAGCTCATGATTTGTACTACCAGTCCTGGAAAATTCTTGTATAAAGCAGTTGAATTATCATTTCTTCTCTTAATCAATCTCATTAAATTGGATAGTTGTTAATTGGCTTACCTAACAGGTTGGGTTAGGTGCCATCACGAATAGTTGGATTTTGGGTCGTGACAAGTTGGTATAAGAGCTTTAGGCTCATAGGTTCTATGAGTTATGAGCAAGTGTCTAGTAAAGTCTTGCAGATCGGTATGATGACTTCCATACCTATCTTCGAGAGGCCACAGGACATTTAGGGTAATCTTCCCATCTTTCTTTCCTTATCGTGCA
Organism: Nicotiana obtusifolia; assembly: GCA_002018475.1. Taxonomy (NCBI): domain Eukaryota; kingdom Viridiplantae; phylum Streptophyta; class Magnoliopsida; order Solanales; family Solanaceae; genus Nicotiana; species Nicotiana obtusifolia. The sequence goes on along the minus strand of MCJB01002248.1, from coordinate 89,411 downwards.
ACATTGATTCAGCTTGAAGTGTAACTCTTTGAATCACTTCCGTGCATTCATGTGCGCATGTGAGCGCTCGGTATCAGTTGTGCATCGACGACTTGTGATTCCATGGATGAAGTGCGAGATGTGATTTTGGTGTGATGATGATGGGCTAGTCTAGAGGACTTGAGGCCGAGTTTAGACTGTAGCTTGAGCACAGGAATTTTAGTTGTGTGAGCACGTGTTTTTTGACTTATAAGTCCGATAGTGTCTCTATGAGTGGAATTATGGCTCGATGAGTGGTTAGATGACCATATGATGAGTATGATGTAATTTCGGGATGTGCTCAGATGGTTTGAATGTGACAGGAGAGTTTGCTTGGGATGTGAAAAGGACTATTGGGTGCTTGCCTTCTGTCTTGATATGACGTATAGTCTCGAGTTATGAGTGTGTTGAAAGATTTTACATGTTGTTTAATTATGGAACGAAGTAGATTTTCATGTCTTGTTGTGAGTTCAGACTCAGGAAGATTAAGTGATGGCGTAGTAGTTATGGCTGTGAAAGGTTATAGAGATTTCAATTTGAAGCTAAGCATGTGGGTTATCACCTGCGGGGTAATCTACAGATGTGTGATCCTTATGATGCTGTGTGGAGGCTTTCTTCTCTACCGGTGAGTTATATTTTTGCGATTTGAGTTTGGATCGGTTGTAATAGTTGACCTGACTGTCACGTGGATGTATGCGAGCTTAGTAGATGATTTGAGGTACTATATGGTTTGTGTTATATGAGCTTATTAAGGATTTAGTTGAATCTCCCAGCGGTATTATGGTAGTAATAGAGTATGGGTATTGCGAGTCATCGAGTGTTTTGGTCTATGGCTTTTAGCCAAGTGAGGGGAGTCTGCTATCACTGATTTAATTGCATGGTTATATGTTGTGCTGGTTTCGGTTTGAGGAATACTTGTGAATCAGATGTGACTTGCAAAGGTTGAGATCGAGGATGACTCGAGTAAAGAAATTTCTGGATACGGGTTATGTTATATTTTATGGGTATATGGGAATCATGGGATGATTGAGTTGTTATTCATGAAGGATGTAGTGCCCGTGGAGTAGGAAATTGCTTGGTTTCTTAATGGTGTGGATTACTTCTTGGGGTTGTTTCGTGCTAATGGGGCACAGGTAGTTCGACTCATTTAGTCGGTGCAATTGAGATTTGAGCAGAATGGATGATTCTCGAGAAGGTTCTAATGGACTGAAGATTTATATGTAGCAATTTAGAATTTTGCGGATTTATATATGGCTGGAATCTGAGATTTACGTTGGATGGTGTCGCGACTTATGGCATTCCTATATCATTATGGATTCTACGTTTCAGCATCAGGAAGGTGAAGGAAACGGCTTTATATTCATAAAAAGTCTCTTTAGAGTGGGTGTCTCGGTTGTGGTACTCTGGGGGTACTTAAGAGGGAATACAGCAGCTTATGGGCCTTAGGGCGGTGTGGTTTTGTTCTAGGATTTTGTGGGGTGAATTTTGGTTAAGGATCATGGTATTATGGCTAGGAGGAGTGTCAACTTGAGGGTAATTCGGAAGGAGCTCGGAGAAAATAGGACAACTTGGTAGCAGGTTAGATCAGCACGGTAATGGGTATAATCGGTTCCTTCGGTACCTATGATGTGGTGAGTCTCTACAGGTGTTTTGTGGCAATAGTTTTGGGTTTGGCGACCTGCGTGGCTTGGTTGAGTTGGAGATATTCAGTTTGGATTGCTTGGTTATGTGCAAATGGGTTTCGAAGAGTTCTCGATGGTTTTACCACGATTTGAGATGGATATTTCCTAGCAGCGTGAGAAGCATGTTGCGTATTGTGATTTTCTCCTGGATGGGATCAAATGAAAGGTTTCTAACTGATCGAGTATGTATTTTTCTAGTGACTAAGAGTTGATTATGAGATTCTCGTACGTCTCATTTGATGGCATGATGGATGCGGTGTGTTTTATGGGATTGAGATTTGCATGTGCATGGTCACGGTTCAGTTTTGAATGGAAGGTCATGAATTCTTAGGCAACATGGACGGTTCAGATGTCTAGATAAATGTGATTACTACTTGGTATTTCCTGAGAAGGGTGCACATTTTAGAAAGCGCACTGTGTTCTGACTTACGGATGTTTCATTGGTATTGCAGTATTAGCCTGATTGATCGACTACTGATATTTAGATGTTGCTATGTGGCGTGGAAGAATTATAGAAGTATTTCTCATGGGGATGATTATATATGAAGGATGTGTTAGTCATTTGAGTAATGGAGTTGGGATCGCTATGGTAATTCAAGTGTTCTATAGAGTGGGAGACTGGGGTTCTCAGAAGTAGACTTTTTCGGGGTAGCAAACTATGGAAGTGCTGCCAAAGTTAGCTAGATTGTGGTACATGTTATGGTTAGATCATTGTGGACTTTTGCGAGGGTTATTTATCTACTTGTGAATGACTAGGGATGATTTGGGGGCCCATTGGTAGGCCTAATAAGGATGTGCATCCTACATCTGGTCAGATTTGTTAGCTCAGAACTGTTAGTGTTGAGGGGTGTGTTGTTCGGTTAGAGTTGAGCTTATTCGTGTTCTGATATGATCTATGTGCTACTCTTCTATGCTACGAAGGGTTGTGATTTTTTGGCTATATGCACACATGGTGTGGTTCTTTTTGGGCCTTATAGCGAACTTCGTGTGATTTGGTGATTGGGGTGTGAAATAGTCGATTCCGCCTTGGTTATGGTCCTTTTGAGTCTGTGATATTTTGTTATTTGCTTCTCCGTGATTATGGTCATGCACCTTGGATACTTGATGTCAAATTGTGCGTGGTTGTTGATTTTGAGCATGGTGGCTTGAGGTATTCCGTATGGACCAGTGTTTGGATGGGATCACGCCATTGCAGATGGGTTATGTCAGGATATGATCCTTTGTTTTAGATTCGTGTGTTGTGGTCCTACTGTGTGAGATGGATTCTTAGCATTGCATTGCGGTGGTACTTGCCTAGCTCGCGGGACAGTTCTCTCATTTGAGTCATTTTTCCATGTTTGAGTACAGTTGAGTTGTTGTTTATTGGTCCACGGATTGCAAAAGTTGTGATTCTAGGTAGTATTGGTGTGTCATGTCAATAGGATAGTTGGGCTTGATAAAGTAAGGTCATTAGGCCTAGAATGAGGGCTATCACATTTTTTTGCGGTATATTTGGAAGGATAGTGACGCTAATCGGCATAGAAATTGGCTATAGTTCTTGTCGAAGGAGAGGGATCTCCATGACTTGTTGATATGATAAGTGGTTATGAGTTTTTGCGTGTTTCTTTCATCATCGGCAGTGTACGAAGGTTTTAAACGAGGTCTTTCTTGATATGAGGTTTATTACCAGTACCGGATTTGTTTCGAGCAATTATTGTGGTCGAAAATTATTGCTATGAGTATTTGAGATATGTGGTATAGCATATGACTATGTCTTGGGCTATGGTTATGGCTTTAATCAGCTTGTTCAGACTTATACAATGCGGATATGCAAGATTCGGGTCTTGTAGGGAATTCCGGATGTTGGAAATTAGGTTCCAAGGTTTATGGGCTAAGGTTGGATTAAGGATATTCAGTTTGGTTGTGTCGTCAGGCTTATATGAATTAGGGTGACGTGGGATCATCCCCGGGTATATGCATGGTAAGGTTACATAGTGATTGACGGCTTTGGAATAAGTCTTGGCACGTTTGAGGACGAACGTATGTTTAAGTGGCGGAGAATGTAACGAGCCGACCGGTCGTTTTGAGCATTTGCACTTTGCTCGGTATTTTGAGGGCATGAGTAGCTCTGTATGATGTACTATGACTTGTGTGAATCGTCGATTTTGGTTTTCAAGTTATTCGAAAGTGATTTGGAAGAATGAATGTCATGTTTGAAGCTTTAAGTTGGAAGGTTCACCAAGTTTAACTTTTGTGTATTTGACCGCGGAACGGAGTTTTCATGGTTCCGTTAGGTCTGGATAGTGATTTTGAACTCGGGCGTATGCCCAAATTTGCATTGGATATATCTAGAAGGTTTCTGCGCGAATTGGCGAAAGTTGGAAATTTGAAGGTTTGGAAAATTCATAAGTTTTACCGGGAGTTGATGTTGATGATATCGGATTCGGATTGTGGTTCCGGGAATTGGAGTAGCTTCGTTATGTCATTTGGGAATTTTCTACAAAATTTGAGTTCATTCCGGGTTGATTTGATATGTTTCGGCGGGGGTTTTGAAAGTTGAAAGTTCAAAGTTCATTTAAGTTCGAATTGAGGTGCGATTCGTCGTTTCGATGTTGTTATGTGTGATTTGAGGCCTTGTGTAGGTCCGTGCTATTTTAAGGGACTTGTTGGCATATTCAGACGGGGTCCCGATTCGCTCTTAAATTTTCGGACGAGGATCGGATCGTTGGATCAATTTTCTTGCTGGTGGTCGGATCTGGTTTGATCGCACCTGCGGCTAGTTTTGCGCAGGTGCGATTTTCGCGGAGCAAGAGTCTCTCCAGCTCGACTAAGGGGGAGTTGGGTTGCTCAGGAGAGGATCGGAGCTCTGATCAAGGATAATGAATCCCAACGGCTCCAATTTGAGTCGCTCACCCAAGATCGGGTGGTTCTGACCAACCAACTACAGGAAGCGAAAACGGAGATTTCCACCACCAAGGCCAATGCTGAAGACTTAATAGCTCAGTATAGAGCTGATGCTGAGGTCGCTCAAGAGCAATCGAAGGCGCTGGTTGAGTACACTCAGTGTCAAACTCGCCTTTTCGTTCTCGAGGAGCTTCAAGCTCGTGGTCTCGATCTGTCTTCCGATGTTGCTGAGGCAGCAAAGATAGAGGATGAAATGAGGGGACGAACCTTTCCTGAAGAATTTGAAGATGGCTCGGACTGACGTTATTTTGATGCTATTTTGATGTTGTCTTGACATTTCGTAGTTCGAACCTGTATAAAAGTTCCGTTTTGTGTATAAACATCTTTTATTTCATTTCGACTTGGCTCCTTGACTTTCATATTTCGCCATTTCTAGCCTTAGTTAGAATTATAAGTTGCGTCTGATTGGATCGATTAACAATTAGTTCGGCCTTAGCCTTTTTGAGTATTTAAAGTGAGCTGTACTCGCTCTATTTTCGACCATTAAGCTATGCTTTTTGGTATGCGAATCGGGATCATGCCTTGGCAAATTTTAGATCCCTTTCAATCTGATTCGGCCTTAGCTTATTTCGGATAGTCGAAGTTGTACCTTTTCAAACTTCGATCGGTTTAATTTGATTCGACCTTGGCGTTTCATAGACCGTGATTACCCAGATTGATCTCAGTTCCCTTTGTGTTATATAAGTTTGCCTAGGCCTTGGCCCAATTAGTCGGCTTCGGGGTTTGCCTCGTCAGGTCTTGTTCCCCTTTGGGTTTGATGCATTTTTGACAATCTCAGTTATTGATAATGCAAAGATGATTGTAAAAGCCCTTGGGCTTGAGAATATAATGTAGGTACCAAACGATTTCGTTAATATTCATGTGCTTGTACATCTTCGTTTGATGGAGGGAAATCAGATCGATCTACTCGGGTACGGCTCTTCTGACCGTTTGACCCTTACATCAATTCCTAGTGATCTTTATTTGGCCCCCTCGAAATCGAAGTAAACAAACGAACATCGCTAGAGTTTAATATAAAACTTGTGAATTCTGATAAATGATTGATCTATGTTAGCATGGCATATGGTTGCCTCATTAAAAACCTTGCCGTAAAACCCAATTTGGGATAAAACCGGTCGAAGGGAAAAAGAGTGCAACGCGTGCTTTTAGTCCTAATACTTTGTGTTGGTTTGCTTGATATCGATCTATCCTGCATGTGTTAGTGCCGATAGATGAAGTAAAAAGAAGTAAAAAGGGTGGAGTAAGTTACCTTAGCAATAGTATCTCTTCAAGTGGCTCACATTCCAGTTATTCGGTAGCTGCTTACCATCCTAGTCCCCAGCTTGTAAGATCCCTTTCCGGTGACCTTCACTACAGTATAGGGACCTTCCTAGTTCGGTCCTAATTTCCTTCGTTGGGGTCTCGGGTATTGGGCGTGATCTTCTGAGTACCAGGTCCCCTGTACTGAAGTATCGGAGATGAGTTCTCCGATTATAGTACCTCTCGATTTTTGTTTTTGTGCTGCTATTCGGACTAGAGCAACTTCTCTTCTTTCATCTAAGAGTTCCAGGCTAGTATTCATAGCTTCTTGGTTAGACTCTTCGGTTGCGTGTTGAAACCTGATGCTTGGTTCGCCTACCTCGACCGGTATCAATGCTTCGGTGCCATATACTAGGGAAAACGGGGTGGCTCCGGTACTAGTTTTTTTGGTTGTTCGGTATGCCCATAAGACTTCGGGTAGCATTTCCCTCCATTTTCCTTTTGCGTCGACTAGCCTTTTCTTCAGGTTTTGGATTATGGTTTTGTTGGTTGATTCTGCTTGGCCGTTGCCGCTGGGGTGATATGGGGTTGACAATATCCTTTTGATTTTGTTGTCTTCGAAGAATTTGGTTATTTTGCTGCCTATGAATTGTTTTCTGTTGTCGCATACGATTTCTGAAGGCATCCCGAATCGGCAGATGATGTGGTCCCATATGAAGTCGATTACCTCTTTTTCTCTGACCTTCTTGTAAGCCTGTGCTTCCACCCACTTAGAAAAATAGTTAGTCATAAAAAGGATAAATTGAGCTTTACCTGGTGCTCGAGGGAGGGGACCTACTATGTCCATCCCCCACTTCATAAATGGCCATGGCGATTTGACTGAATGTAATGTTTCTGCCGGTTGGTGGATGATCGGTGCGTGTCTTTGACACTTGCTGCATTTTCGTACAAATTCGTTCGCGTCTTTCTCCATGTCGTTCCAGTAGTAGCCGGCCCGAATTACCTTTCGTACTAGTGAGTCGGAGCCTGAGTGATTGCCACAAGCTCCTTCGTGTATTTCTTTCAAGATGTATTCGGTGTCTCCCGGTTCGAGACATATAGCTAGAGGTCCTTCGAAGGTCCTTCTGTATAAGTTCCATTATCGGCCAAGAAAAATGGGCCGCCTTTGTGCGAAGCTCTCGATTCTTTTGGGTCGGGTGGCAGTTTACCTGATCTGAGATATTCTATGTATTTGTTTCTCCAATCCTAGGTCAAGCTTGTTGAGTTGATCTCGGCATGACCTTCCTCCACCACCGATCTTAACAATTGCACGACTTTTTCGGAGTCATCTCTTCGTCTTCGACCGATGAGCCTAGGTTGGCGAGGGCATCGGCTTCGCTGTTTTGTTCTTGAGGTATGTGTTGAATGTCCATTCCTTGAACCTGTGTAAGGTGACTTGATGTTTATCCACATACCTTTGCATACGCCCTCTCTGATTTCGAACGTTCCATTCACTTGGTTGACTACAAGGAGGGAGTCGCATTTGGCCTCGATTACTCTGCTCCAAGGTTCTTGGCCAACTCTAGACCTGCGATTATAGCCTCATATTCGGCTTATTGTTAGTCAGTTTTATAGTCTTAATGGATTGTCTAATTGTGTTTCCGGTCGGGGGCTTGAGTATGATGCCAAGCCCTGACCCTTTCGAATTTGAGGCACCGTCTGTGAATAGAGTCCACACTCCTGAGGGAGTCCCCGATTTAATCATGAGCTCTTTCTCGACTTCGGGGATGAGCGACGGTGTGAAGTCGGCAACAAAATCGGCCAGCACTTGAGATTTTATCGAGGTTCGAGGTCGATATTCGATATCGTACCCGCTGATCTTGATGGCCCATTTGGCCAGTCGGCCCGATAACTCGGGTTTATGCATAACATTTCTAAGGGGGTAGGTCGTCACCACGCATATTGGGTGACATTGAAAGTATGGTTTCAATTTTCTAGACGCACTCAGTAAGGCGAGTGCTAGTTTTTCTAAGTGTGGGTACCTGGTCTCGGCCTCTTGTCCTACTAACGTAGTCAATAGGAAATTGCGTACCTTGTTCTTCCCGGACAAGGACCTCGCTCACTGCTATCTCTGATACAGCGAGATAAAGATATAACTGTTCACCTGTCTTTGGTGTATGCAGTAAAGGCGGGCTAGAGAGGTACCTTTTTAGCTCATCCAATGCGTGCTGGCATTCCGGTCTCCATGAGAACTCGTTCTTCTTTTTTAGTAAATTGAAGAATCGATGGCTCTTGTCCGACGATCTCGATATAAATCGGCTCAAAGCTGCAATCCGGCCTGTCAATTTCTGCACGGCCTTGACGCTGTCGACGACCGTTATGTCCTCGATGGCCTTAATTTTGTCTGGGTTGATTTCTATTCCCTGGTTGGAGACGATAAACCTAAGGAACTTCCCAGAGCCCACTCCGAATGCACATTTTTCTGGATTCAATTTCATGTTGTATTTCTTGAGAACATCGAACTTTTCCTGCAAATGACTTAAATGGTCCTCTGCTCGCAGGGACTTAACCAGCATGTCATCGATATAAACTTCCATTGTTTTACCTGGCTGTTTTTCAAACATTTTATTTACTAGGCGTTGATATGTTGCTCTTGCATTCTTAAGCCCGAATGGCATCACATTATAGTAATAAGTGCCATACTTAGTGATGAAGGATGTTTTTTCTTGGTCATTTTTATCCATTTGTATCTGGTTGTACCCAGAATAGGTGTTGAGAAAACTAAGAGTCTCGTGGCCAGCAGTAGCGTCGATCATGTGATCGATGTTGGGCAAGGGGAAGGAGTCTTTGGGGCATGCTTTGTTTAGGTCCTTATAATCTATACACATTCTAAGTTTGTTTCCCTTCTTAGGGACTACAACTACATTAGCTAACCATTCAGGGTACTTAACCTCTCGAATGGATCCTATGTTTAAGAGCTTAGTTACCTCGTCCTTGATGAAGGCCTGTTTGACTTCGGACTGAGGTCTCCTTTTTTGCTTGACCGGCCGGAACTTCGGGTCAACACTCAGTTTGTGTGTCGCAATTTCCGGTGGTATGCCTGTCATGTCTAAATGGGACCAAGCAAAGGAATTTTCATTAGCTGAAAGGAAAGTAAGTAATTTGGACCTGAGCTCGATGTTTAAACCCGAGCCCAGGTATACCTTTCTATCGGGTGCGTCGCTGCGGATCGAGACTTGTTCGAGCTCCTCGACCGTCGATTTGGTTGCGTCGGACTCATCCGGAGTAATGAACGATCGGGGTACCCCATATCTATCCTCGTCAAGCCGATCTTGCTTACCCTCATCTGTTGAAGGCGGTTTTTCTAATTGCTATTTGGTCTTCTGTTGGGGAACGGTAGATTTCGGTGTCGCTTCCTCTACCGCGAACATTTCCCTTGCCGCATGTTGTTCCCCGTAGACGGTGATGACTCCCTCGGCCGATGGGAATTTCAACATTTGATGTAAGGTTGACGGTACGGCTTTGATATCATGTATCCAAGGTCTACCGAGCAAGGCGTTATATCTCATATCGCCTTCGATTAGGCAAAATTTTGTTTCCCTGGTAGTCCTAGCGATATTCACCATCAGTGTTATCTCACCTTTGGTTGTTTCTGAGGCCATGTTGAAACCGTTGAGGACCCGGACCTCGAGATGACCTGGTTTGAGAGACCGAGTTGCTCAATGACCCAAGATCGAACTATGTTGGCTGAACTCCCGGGATCGATAAGTACGCGCTTCACTCGAGTATTATGTATTAACATCGATATCACCAGTGCATCGTTGTGTGGTTGTGTAAGACCTTCGATATCCTTGTCGCTAAAATACAAAGTCTCTTCTGTCGCGTAATCCCGAGTATGTTTTTCTCGGGTAATAGATATTTTGGTACGTTTCAGCACCGGTACTTGAGGCGTATCTGCTCCCCCGATTATCATGTTGTTTGTATGCTTTGGCTCTTCTTGATTTGCTGACTTGTCCCTATTTTCATAGTGATGTTTTGCTCGGCCGCTCAGAAATTCCCGAAGATGCCCGTTTTCGAGCAACCGGGCTACCTCTTCTCTCAACTGTCGGCAATCCTCCGTTCTGTGCCCGTGAGTGCCATGATACTTGCATATAAGGTTGGGGTCCCTCTTGGTGGGGTCTGTTTGTAACGGCCTTGGCCATCTGGTGTCCTTGATGCGACCGATTGCTGAAACGAGAGTTGCCGAATCGACATTAAAATTATACTCGGACAATCGAGGCGCTTCTTGGCGGTTACTGGTTTTCTCGAAATTGTTGTTTGGCAACGGCCTCCTGTTCCTTTGGTTGGGGTCGAACCGGCTTTCTTGTTTCGGGGATTTGTGTCCCCTCGTGACAATCCTTCGATCTTCTGGGTATGGCCGGTGTCTATCTCGATTCGACCTTGGCTCTCGATAATTATCCCTTAGAGGTCGATCGAAAGCTCTAATGGGGTAAGAAGAGCCCGATGGGACCCCGACCTGGTCATCTTCTATCCTGATTTTTGACTGGTACCGGTTGTGGATGTCCGCCCAAGTGACGTCCGGGTACTCAATCAAGCTTTGTTTGAGTTGCTGAGATGCCGCAGAACTTCTGGTATTGAGCCCTTGAGTAAAGGCTTGCACGGCCCAGTCATCTGTGACCGGTGGCAGGTCCATTCGCTCCATTTGGAAGCGAGATATGAACTCTCTTAACGTTTCATTGTCTCGTTGTCTAACTTTGAATAAATCTGATTTCCTCATCTCAACCTTGATGGCACCTGCATGGGCTTTGACGAAGGTATCAGCGAGCATGGCGAAGGAGTCGATGGAATTCGGCGGTAAGTTGTGATACCACGTCATTGCTCCCTTGGATAGGGTTTCTCCAAATTTTTTAAGGAGGACGGACTCGATTTCATCGTCTTCGAGGTCGTTCCCCTTTATAGCACAGGTGTAAGTTGTCACGTGCTCATTTGGATCCGAAGTCCTGTTATATTTAGGGATTTCGGGCATGCGGAACTTTTTCGGAATCGATTTTGGAGCGGCGTTGGACGGGAAAGACTTTTGCACAAACTTTTTAGCATCCAAACCTTTCAACACTGGAGGCGCTCCTGGTATCTGGTCTACCCTCAAATTATACGTTTCGACCTTCTTGTCGTTAGCTTCGATTCTTTTTTCACCCGTTTCGACCCGCTTAGTCAACTCCTCGAGCATTTTGATAATCCCGGAGTTGATTCCTGAAGTGTTCTCATCGGGTTGCGCTGTGATCCGCTCATTTTGTTCGGCTATCACTTGAGGAGGAACAGCTTCGGCTCCGCCCGGGTTCTGACTGCGGCTTTGTAATTGGGCTATCGCCACTTGCTGGGCTAGCAGCATATCAAATATTACTTTGAGGCTAATTTCGTTTTCTCCGCTATGTTGAATCCCTGAGTGGTTTCCCCCCCGAACGCTGTGTGATGGGCCGGGGGTCTGATCAGCGTCGACTGCCATTTGGGAGTTGGCGTCGATTGGGATCTCATTTTCGGGCGCAACGTTGTTTTCGCCTGGGTGATTGAACTTGTTGTTGATGGGGAGTGAGTGTGACATGATTAGGCTGTAATCTGAAAAACAAAGGATTCTGCAAAGAGCAAGCGTAAAATAGTGCGTGAAAGGGAATTGTATAAAAAATTCACTAATATCCTTGGCCCCATGGTGGGCGCCAAATTGTTTACCCTTAAATCCGAGTAACAATTGAATTTGTTCGTAGTGCTAAGGATGCATGAATTAATTTGATACAATGTAAAATATAGTGCAAATAATTAGAATATAATAGATAAAAAGGAATAACCAAACCACAGTGATTGAGTAGCTGATGACGAAATATAATAAAAAGACAGAGTTCGATGAACAGTAGCAACTTTTAGTATTTTCTCTTGACATGTGTTGTGTGTTACAATGAAGGTAGATACCCTTCTTATAGGTAAAAGAAAGATTCCTTAATTGGTAAAAACTCTAATTACAAGATAAAATTCCTTTAATTATGGGATGGGATATCCCTAAAATAGTGGCTTAACATCCGCTCGAAACTGATCTTTGTCACGAGATGTGCTTTCGTCGGCCAATATTGGTCACCCCGTTTCGGTTGCTCCAATTTTGTGCTCGACTTGCTGACCTCGGATCGAGGCAACCCGGTCTTGCGTTGTATCCGGGCTTGACTCATCTCGAGCAGTCGATCGTATTTGACCCAATACAATTTTTTGCATGAAAATGTTTTGTCATGGGATTCAATCATCATCAGTAATAAGGGACTCCTACTCTACCATCTCTTCTTTGCAGGTGATATAACCTTAATGTCTAAAGTGAATATGACGTCTTGCAACACTATTAAAAATAGTCTAGATTGCTTTTGCACTCACTCTGGCCAAAAAGTTAATCTTGATAAATCCAAGATCTAATTCTCTCCCAACTACCTGAACGAAATTACTAATACAATTGCCAATAGTCTGGGAATAAAGGTCACCAAAGACTTAGGTAAGTATTTGGGATTTCCGATAGTGGAGAAAAATCCTAGGTACTCCGAGTACTACTTTGTTATTAAATCAATGAGGAAAAAATTAGCAAATTGGAAATCCGATTTCCTAAATTTAGCGGGGAGAACAACCTTGGCCCAGTCGACCTTAAACTCTATCCCTAGCAACTACATGCAATATACTCTTCTACCTAGTAAAATCCTAAAACAAATTGACAAAATCCAGCGCGACTTCATTTGGGGAACAACGGATGAGAGGAAAAAACTACACCTCATTATTAGCTGGAACACTCTTACCAAACCAAAGGATAAAGGGGGGCTGGGGCTACACAAAGCTCATTCAAAAAACCTCGCTTCCCTCACTAACCTAACTTGGAGATTGGTAAACAATACATCATCTCCCTGGGCAAAGCTCATAGCCACAAAGTACACATCTACAAAATCCTCCAACACAAACAAATCTTTCATCTGGCGGGGCATTTTGAAAGGATGGATTATGGCAACCTCACCAAGCAACCAAATTAAACATTTGGGAGTCTAAATGGATCCCAAAGGCACCTCCTCTTTGACAATCTATTGAAGGCCCTCTCCTGCCTTCTGATCTTAGAGTCACCATTCAATAAATATATGTATTGAGCATATATTTATGCACTGTCCAATTGCGAGGAAATTTTGGGAGGAGCTAAGCAAACATACTCCTCTTTTAAACAATAATAATCATTGGCTACTCATCTTAAAGAATTGTTCTCCCATTATTCATAGCAGCCTAATACAGTGGGATGACCTCTTTCCTTTTACAATATGGGGTCTTTGGAAAAACAGAAACTACAATAACTACCAAAACACTTCTTTACCTCTTCATTGCAATACAATAGTGAGTCAAACTACTGGATTTAAGTTATTAGCCAACCAGGGTAACAAGATCACCCACAAAAAGTCGGTTTCTATTCAATGGCATAAACCTCCGAAATATTGGTATAAATTAAATGCGGACGGAGCTTTTTTAGAAACTAACATGCATGCAGGCCCAGGAGGCGTATTGAGAAACAGCTCTGCGAATTGGGTTGCAGGATTTCAAACACATACTCATATAACAAACGCACTGCAAGCTGAACTACTTGCCATAAAAGAAGGAGTGATGCTTGCCATGGATCTCAATCTATTCCCGCTGGAAATTGAATTAGATGCAACATAGACTGTGAAGCTTTTAACTTTAGAATCAAATACAACTAACTTTACCGCACTTCGCTGTAGGTTACTAATGCTCCAAGGGAGGGAGACGCTGATCAGGCATAGCTTTCGTCAAGGGAATGCTGCTGCTCATCTGCTGCCCAAGGAAGCTATGAAGATACCAACTCTCAATAAACCTTATTGACTATCAAGTCCACCTTTTTTCTGTAATGCAACAATTAGATAAGGACAAGGAAGGGACATTAGCATTTGACATTTTTAGTGTGTTCGACTTGTCAAATAATAACTTCTCGGGGAGAATACAAACAAGCACTCAATTGCAATGAATGGCTTGTAATTGAGCAGTTTTTTTCTAGTAAAAACATTCTAGATATTTGGATCGCAAAGGCATAAATTTTCTAAGCTAGATTAAGCTTTCAAACATAAGACTAAGAGCACGACTGTCACATAAGATGAAGAAAATAATTACTGACAGTCATCACAATAACAATAAGAATGAAAGTTTTAAGAGGCAAATGTTTTTACAACCTTCTAACTTTTCAGAGTTTACACATAATATTTTTGAATGTACTTTATCCTCGTATGATATATATTTAACTTTTAATCCGATAGCGTTCAAATCTTTTGTTAACAAACAACTTAGGATGAGTCTGATGTAAATTTAAGAAAATGTATATGCTAAATTTCTGTACTTTGTAAATTGTGTTTGCTTTTATAATATATATTAATCAGATGTCGTTATTCCTTCATTAATTGTTATTCCTGTAATATTCTTCATTTATTTGTATATATAAAAAAGAAACAAGTATCAAAAAGAAAAAGAATTGGTTTGGGGTATAATGACCCAACCGGTCATTTTGAGTTTTGCATTCAGATCGATAGTTTGAGGTCATGAATAGCTGTTTATGGTGTATTATGACTTGCGTGTATCGTCGTTTTTGGTTTTCGAGTTGTTCGGAATTGATTTGGAAGAATGATTCTTAAATAGGAAGCTTTAAGTTAGAAGAGTTGACCAAGTTTGACTTTTGTGTATTTGACCTTGGATCGGAGTTTTTATGGTTCCATTAGGTCCGGATGATGATTTTGGACTTGGGCGCATGCCCGGATTCGCATTTGGGTGTTCCTAGAAGGTTTGGGTACTATTTGGCAAAAATTGTTAATCTGAATGTTTGGAATGTTCATAAGTTTGACCAAGAGTTGATTTTCATGATGTCGGGTTTGAATTGTTGTTCCAGAAGTTGGAATAGGTTTGTTATGTCATTTGAAACTTTTGTGCAAAATTTGAGGTCATTCAAAGTTGATTTGATATGGTTCAGCATGAGTTTTGGAAGTCGAAAGTTCAAAAGTTCATTAATTTTGATTCGAGGTGCGATTCGTGATTTTGATATTGTTATGTGTGATTTGAGGCTTCAAGTAGGTTTGTATTGTATTTTGGGACTTGTTAGTATGTTTGGACGGGGTCTCGAGGGGCTCAGCTGAGTTTCGGGGTGGTTTCGGATCATTTCGGATGATGATTTTATTGCTGGTTTCTATTGTTTCCTGTTGTCTCTGTTGTTCTTCGCGATCGCGAGATGTAGCCGCGAGCGCATAGGCTAAGTATAGAGCGGGGCATTTTCATCTTCGGTCGTGACTGCATGATCACGTTCGCGTAGCTTTGTGAGGCCTGTGGCATCGCGTTCGCAGTGTTGTATCGGGTTCGCGTATCAACAATGGAGCTAGAGGCTTTGTTCATCGCGTTCACATAGGAGGCGTCGCGTTCGCGAAGGTCTAGCAGCAATGTTCATCGCGTTCGGGAGGGATATGACGCGAACATGTTGTGTTATTTTGTGGCAGAGTAACTTGTGCATCGCGAATGCGAGTGTTCTTCCGTGTTCGCGAAGGGTATCGCTGTCTAGTGATTATAAAGTACTTTATTTCGAAGGTTTTGGTCATTTTATTAAATTTTGAGTTATGGAGCTCGGATTTGAGTGATTTTGGAGGGGGTTTCACCCCTATGGATTGGGGTAAGTATTTTTGACTCGGTTTTGATTACATTGCATGATTCTATCTTCGATTTTGGCATTTGATTGATGAATTTAAAAGAGAATTGGCAGTTTTGTCTAAATTTTTCTAAAGTGAATAATTGAGATTGGAACATCGATTCGGAGTCGGACTTGAGTGAAATTAGTATGGTTGGACTCGTATTCGAATGGGTTGCAGTAATTTGTGAGTTTTGTCGGATTTCAAGTCCAGTCCCGGGTTGACTTTGAGTATTTGATTAAAGATTCGACCTTTATCGTTTGGGTTTGCTTCCTATGGCATTATTTGATAATTTTGAGTTGCTTTTGGCTCGTTTTGAGCCGTTTGGAGGTCGATTTGTGCTGGATGACAATTCTAGTGTATCGATTTGGCTTGTTTGAGATAAGTATCTTGCCTAGCTTTGTTGACGAAATTTTTTCGACTAAATAATATTATTTTCTACATGCAAGGGTGATGCATATACGAGGTGACGAGTGTATATGCATGTGCCAGGATTTTTCATGCTTGGGAGGGGGAAATTATATACTTTCTTTATACTTTGATAAACCTAGTGATTCTTTGACTTATGTTTTACTTATTCTATGACTAATAAACTCAATTAACTGTGTTAGAAATCATGTTAAAACATATGACATCTTAAAAAAAAATTTAATGTGTTGTTTTCAGACTGATTACATACTTAATTGACTGTAGCATCAGGAACACCCACTTATACCTGTTATTGTCTTGCTATCTGAGTTTTTTTATCTGTAATACGTGTGAGGATTGGGGCCTTAGGGCTATGTTTAGCACGAGAGTTATTTTCTTGCGGTTGACATGATGTTGGCACGATGAGTATTTTCGTGCGGTTTGAAATGAGATCAGTTTATTGGTTATTACCGTGCAAAAAAAAAGGAAGTTGAATTTATGTTATGATTACCCTTTACTTTTGTTTCTATTAAGTTGGTTGTTTTGTATGATACTTTCCGTTTGAGTTCCTTACATAGTTACCTATGTGATTTCCCTTTGGCCTGTTATAGTTATAGCTATGTCGTTACCTTGTCTGTTACTGTTACGCCTACAATGTTACTTGATTTACTTCTATTACATGACCTCTTCCAATTCATGCCTTTACTTGTTATTAGCCCATACATGTTACATGCCTCTATTTGTGTGATGACCCACTAGGTTATTTTCAGTTTTAGCCCTCATTTCTGCGTTTTGAAACCTCGATTAGCTTTGTTTAGCCTTCCTCGATTTGTGTGCGGAGTCCGTGTCTTCTTCCGGAAGGTTTTTATGTGAAGAATTGAGAAAAATATGAAATTGTGCCTTAAAACTCATTTGAGTTGACTTCGGTCAATATTTTAAGCAAACGGACCCGGATCAAATCTTTATTGTGGAAGTGCAATCTAGATAATCCAATTGCTCAAATTGAAATATATACCCCTTACTCCTATCTTAGCTCCATGTGGATTCGACCCCGACTCTTAGTTGGGTTTCTATTATTGCATACGATCATTTGATATCTCTTTTGAGGTGTGCTTTGGATATGATCAGCGGCCACCTAGCGTAGCATATTTTACCGTATGTAGATAGTCTCCCTGCTTTCCGGTGGCATAACTTTGTGTCACCAGGAAGTTGGCAGAAACACTCTTTTTGGTGGGAACTACTATGATTCCTTCAGAAAAGCTTCTGACGGTTGATTAGACGCACGTCTCTCCGCATTCAATGCTCCGAACACGGTCACGAATTTAACCGCTTAAATCTTTACTTATACCCATCAATCATTTTTACTCATACTCCATAACTCTTTAAACTTTCCAAAACCTTCTTTATTGTTCTTCAACCTTTCTTTAACTTCCTTCAAACGAAAAAGTTTTTCCTTCATCCATAACATATAACTTCTTCTTCTTCAAAGAACACCGACTCTTCAAAGAGCAAGACCAAAGCCGAGGACGCTGCTCCTCCAACAGTGGGTTCCACCATCCCTAGAAGTCTTGTTACAACAAAAGACTTAGAAGAAAAATTCTCTTCGGCTAACCCTTGTACGTAGGCCGTTGGAAAATACCCTTCTTCCATACGTCTTTCCAGTATTTCTGTTGTGAAGGAAGATTGCCGCTGTCATGATTTGAACATTGTTTCTCCTGATCTAACAGAGCAAGTAACCCTACCCAAGGAGGTTTTTACATACTTTTACATGTATCCCTTTACTTTGGGAGCATTTTCTTTATGCTTGACTCTGTTATTGCGGAGTTCTGCCTCTGCTACCAAGTGTGTTTGGCACAAGTAAGTCTTTCTGTGTGGAGGACGGTTGCTTGTCTTCGGCGCTTGTGACAAGAGACGGGAGAGGAGCTATCTTTAGCTCATGTGATGAATCTCTATTCCCCCAAAGTCTTCCGTGGGGGAATGATAAACTTCAGCAAATGGGGCCACCATGCTCTATTATCAAGCATGGATATGACAAAGACCGTATGTGGATGGAATGGTTTGTTGCAGTTGCCACTAATGATATTATTCCGGCAATGGCTTCATCCTTTCTGGAATCATGGAATTGCATTCGTAAGTTCCTTGTTTAATATTGCTTTCACTCGAAATTTTTTCATATCCGTATTTATCCTCCGTCCTTTGCCTGTTTCAGCAACTCGATGGGTTCCACCTAGGGTTGAAGGCTTGGACCAGTGGGTCCAGAAAATCTTGGACGTCACTATGCCCGAATCCCACAGGTGGAAAGAACTAGCCCTCAAATACAGGTAGAATGCCAAAAATCATGGTAACTTAGACTCATCTCGTTTCTGCTTTTTATGTGAGGAAATTGATTGATCCTTTCTTTTATACCTTTTTTTCTGAAATCAAGTCTACCCGCAGGCTCGGTTGTCGTCCCCCAGGATGACGTTTTGGCTGATCGCTGATACAGCGAGGTTGCTTCAAGAGGCGCTTACTCAAACAAGTGTCTTCGATCCTGCTTAGGGTACAAATGTTTTGTCACGGACTCCCCGGCCGGAGAACAAGCAACCAAAAAGATGGCATTCCTCTGTGGCGTGGGGAAAGAATAAGAGGGAAAAGAATGTCACTCCCGAGTTGTCTCCTGAAGTCGTGGTGACGAGCCCTCCACCTGGGCTGGTCATAGACACTGTAATGATCGATAATGATGGACAAGCTAGTGATGAGGGAGATTCTCTACATAGAAGATGATGATCCTTATCATCTCAATAGGATGCTAAACCTGTTAAGTTAGTTACACCAACCAAGGATGATGGCTCAGCGCTCTGGGGGGGGGGGGTTT
>MCJB01002248.1:20490-70264 GCA_002018475.1 Nicotiana obtusifolia | reverse complement strand
CCCCCCCCCCCCAGAAGATCCACAAAGAAGGAGGAACGTTACTATCTCGGTCTCCACTGGATGCAATTTGCTATCTCGGCCGGTGGAACTTGCTAACTATCTGAAGCCTTTGGCTTCAGAGAAAGATTGGGAAAAGATACAGGCTCTCTCGGGAGAGTGCTTGTTGAACAATGCCATGCATAACACTACAACAGTACATTCTTTACTTCCTTCGCTATTTCTTCTATTTTTGCCTGAAAATATCATGAATTAGCCCCTATTATTATATAGGCCAACTTTCTTGCTTCCAAGGGCCTTTAAAGGTTGATTCGGGAAAAGGAGGAACTTACCTCCAAGAGGGATCAACTTTTGATTGAACGGGATCAAGCCGTTATTCGCCTCTCACAACTAGAAACCAAAGCCGCTGAGGCCGTGGTGTCAAAAACTCATTTTCAGCTAAGTGAGCAGAAAGTGGAGACCCTTAGCTAAGAGATCACTCCGTTGAGGGTTAAATTTGAAGAGGCTAAGGCTAATTGGGTTGAAGTTCATAATGTTGTTCTTGCTGTATCCGATCGTGAGGCTACCTCCGCTGAAAGATTGAGCAATTTAGAGGCAGCTTTAAATTCCAAGACTGAAGATCTTGCTGATGTGGGGATGAAATGTGCTCAGTTGGAGGAGAAGTATAAGAACACCATTGAGCATAAGAGAATTTTCAGCTCTATTGTCTGCGATCTTGATGTTAGCCTCAAGTCCATTAGATCCGCCTAGGAAAAACTTTCTGCCGAGGTAACCCAACTCAAAGAAGAATATAAGCGCCGAGCAGCTTCCCTCGTTGTTGAGAAAACTTATGTTATGTACACCACGAGGAGAAAAACCTTAGAAGAGGCCAAAGCTGGTATCATTGACTTTGATGCTGAAATTGCTAAGACCCGTGAGCTTGAGGTAGCTGCTAAAAGTGGTCTCCCGGTAGGGCCTGATGCTTCTGGTTCTTCTGGTTTCGGTTCAAAGTTCTCGGGAATTGAAGAGGAACCGGAAGATGATGATGCTGAGGGCCAAAATGATGAAGGCCAAGATATCGAACCGGCGGCAGATCTATCCACTTCCCCCGGGGGTGCGGACGCTTCTCCTCCTCCGGGCTTCAGAGATGCAGCAGTTTAGCTTTTTCTTTCTTTTCCCAGCTTTTGTATCTGTGCCGTTTTGGCACGTTTATTGTAAATAAACAACATCTTTTGCTCAAGTATTGCACGAGTCTTTCTGCGTTCTTTCATTTGAACATTTATGCAGTTTTTAACATTTGCATTCTTTTATACGTAAGTGTTTCGCTTAAGTTTTACTGTTTGCGTCTGATTATGTAAGGCCTTGGATGTAATTTTCCTCCAAAAGAATCTGTATTTCAGGCACAAACTCATCCGAAATCAACCCTTTAATGTGAGGGTTTTTGTAAGTATTTGCACAAGTTTGCTTTTTGCGTCTTTTTGTGCAAGGCTTCGGGTGTACTTTTACCTGAAGGCATTTTATTTTCGGGCATAAGTTCTTCCGAAATCAACCCTTTAATGTGAGGGTTTTCATAAGAGAGGGCCCTCTTATGTTTACGGTGCTTTTGAAGTGGACATCTCCTGTTCATTACGGTACTAGCATTTGAAGTACTTGTTTAACTTTCAAATGACAGTCAATTTTTCGTTCAGACAAGAAACAAGATAGAAATAAAAGGACTTCACTTTATTCCTTCCATTTTCAAAAAGTACATAAGCAGTTGTTATGCTAAAAAGAAATTACTATTACTTGTGGCTAACCTGTACAACTTGTTTCTATGGGGCTGGCCGCGCAGTCCCCGGTTTTGATGATACAGCTATGTTTCCCGTTTTCGTTTCCCGATCGATGTGGCAGCCATTGTTGCCGTATCCTCATATCAATCCTCCCTAGTGTTCGAATGCGAAGAATTTGAATTGGAATACTTGAAGTTTTGCACCATCGAGCGCCCCACTAATGAATTGATAGACAATCTTCAACTTGGTAACAACTTCGCTTCCCCCTAGGAATTTATGCTATCGAGCAAAAGACTATCTAACAATCCATTAGTGGTTTGCACCTACGAACGGTCGGATAACCTTTGTTTGATAGCAAACTTAATTTCTTAATAGGAATTTTGCTATCGAGCGAAAGATTAACTAACCGTCCGCATGGTTCTTCGCTTGTGTGCCTTGTTATTAGAAGGTCTTATTGCTGCCATTGAAGCTTTCTTCGTTGTATGCTTTATGTTGCTTCCTCGTTAAAAATCTTTCTAGGAAAACCCAATTGGGACAAAAACTGGATGAAGGTAAAAAGAGTGCAACACATACTTTTAGTACATATGATGTTTGTCAGCAATAATATCGATTGAGGTGTGCCACGTTCCAGTTGCTGGGAAACTTTTCTCCATCTTGATTCTCCAATTCATACGAACCTTTCCCGGTGACAACTGAAACCCCGTAGGGGCCTTTCCATGTTGGGCCTAGCTTCCCTGCGTTGAGCTCTTGGGTGTTTTGAGTTACTTTCCTTAGGACCAAGTCTCCTACTTTGAAATAACAAAGGTTGGCTCTTCGATTATAATATCGTTACATTCTTTGCTGGGCTGGAATTCTTATATGTGCCAAGTCCCTGCGCTCATCGAGTAGCTCCAAATTGACTAACATTGCTTTGTTGTTTGACTCTTTATTTGCTTGGAAACATCTTAAGGTGGGTTCCCCTACTTCTACCAGGATTAAAGCTTCTGCTCCATACACAAGGGAAAAAGGAGTTTCTCCTGTTCTTGATTTGGCTATTGTTCGGTATGTCCATAAAACTCTGGGTAGTTCTTCAGGCCATTTACCTTTAGCAACCCTTTCTTGAGGTTTTGTATAATAACTTTGTTCATTGACTCCGCTTGACCATTTGCGCTCGGATGGTAGGGTGAAGAAGTGATCCTCTTTATTTTGAAATCTTCGAGGAATTTTGTGATCTTTGCGCCAATAAATTGCGGCTTATTATCGCATTCTATCTCTTTCGGTATTTCGAACTTGCAGATTGTGTTTTCCCCATAAGAAATCCACTACTTCGCATTCGCCGATCTTCTGATAAGGACCTGCTGTCACCCACTTAGAAAAATAGTCAGTTAAAATCAAAAGAAATCTTACCTTATCGGGAGTCGGCGGTAGTGGTCCGACGATGTCCATCCGCCATTTCATGAAGAGACACGGAGACAGAACCGAATGTAGTGATTCTATTGGTTGATGTACTAGTGGTGCGTAGCATTGGCATTTATCGCATTTTTGTATGAAAGCTTTGGCGTCTTGTCCCATGCGGGGCCAATAATATCCTACCCTTATTAGGTTTAACACTAAAGATTTTGATGGTTTCCATGTATCCCTTCATGGACTTTTCACATTACGCAATTAGTTCTGGACGCTCCCAAACACCGGGTCAGCGGTCCTTGGAATGATTTTGTACAATTGGCCATTTTGAAGCTACACCGTGCTGCTTTGACACACAGCGCCCGTGATGCCTTGGCATCTTCGGGCAATTTCCTGTGTTCGAGATAATCGATGATCTCATTCCTTCAGTCCTAGACCAAATTTGTCGCATTTACCTCGTAGTAGCTATCTGCATCCAGGACCGAGTGCATCAGTTGTAGTACCGTCCCAGACTCTGATCCCTTCATTTTCGTTGATGAACCGAGGTTAGCCAGTGCATCTGCTTATGCATTTTCTTCCTTCGGGATATGATTAATTGACCATTCCTGAAATTAAGCCAACAGATCTTGGACCTTTACCACGTATTGTTTCATGCGCTCCTCTTTGGTTTCGAAGATCCCATAGACCTGATTTACCACCAGTTGTGAGTCGCACTTGATTTCTATGACCTCGGAATCTAGTTTCCGGGCCAATTCGAGTCCTGCAATCAAAGACTCATACTCTGCTTCATTGTTAGTTAAAAGGACCGTTTGATGGCTTGCCTTACCGTTTCTCCCGAAGGCAGGGTTAATACAATGCCAAGCCCAATGGAGGCTCCATCTTTAAATAAGGTCCAAACACCCGATGTCGACTGTGACACCATTACTGCCACTTTGGTTGCTAGAGGCAGCAATGCCAGACAGAAATCATCCACTAAGTCAGCCAAGACTTGTGACTTAATCGCAGTCCTTGGTTTATATTCTATGTCGAATTCACTCATTCCAATGGCCCATTTGGCCAACCTACCCGAGAGTTTGGGTTTGTGAAGGATGTTCCGTAGGGAAATATGGTTAACACAGCTATGTGGTGACATTGGAAGTAGGGCCTCAGCTTTTGAGCGGCAACTACGAGAGCTAAGGCCAACTTCTCAAAAATACGGGTAGCGAGTTTCTTTTCCCATTAAAATTTTACTAACATAATAAATGGGAGATTACGTACCTTCATCCTCACGAACTAAAATAGCACTTACCGCTACTTCCGAGACTACGAGGTAGACCAACAATGTTTCACCTTTCTTTGGTTTTGAAAGTAACAGAGGGCTTGACAAGTACCTTTTCAAATCTCTCAAAGCCTACTGGCACTCCGGGGTCCATTCAGAGTTGTTTTTCTTTTTGTGTAGTGCGAAGAAATGGTGGCATTTCTCTGACGATCGGGAAATGAACCTACTCAAAGCGGTCAGTCTTCCCGTGAGCCTTTGGACTTCTTTCACACTTGACAGCTGGTCCAAATGTCTTCGATGGCCTTGATCTTATCGAGGTTTACCTCAATCCCTCTTTGTGATACCAGAAATCCTAGGAACTTGCCAGAGCTCACCCAGAAGGTGGGTTTATCGGGGTTAAGCTTCATGTTATGCTTCCTTAGTACGTCAAAGGTTTCTTGTAGATGCTTAAGGTGGTCACCTGCATTCAAAGACTTAACAAGCATAATGTCTGTATAAACTTCCATAGTTTTCCCTATTTGTTTTTTAAACATCTTTTTTACGAGTCACTGATAAGTGGCTTCGGCGTTCTTCAACTTGAAGGACATCATAGTATAGCAATATGTGCCAAAAATTGTTATGAACGAAGTTCTTTCTTGATCCTCCGGGTTCATCTTCATTTGGTTGTACCTGGAATAAGCATCGATAAAACTCATTAACTCGTGTCCAGCCGTCGCATCGATCATTTGATCGATGTTTGGCAGTGGAAAAGAGTCTTTCGGACATGCCTTATTCAAGTCCTTATAATATACGCACTTGTGAAATTTATTGTTCTTATTAGGAACTACTACTACTACATTAGCTAGCTAGTCTGGATACTTTACCTCTCGTATCGAACCAATATCGAGTAAGCGAGTTACCTCTTCTTTGACGAATTTATTTCTGGACTCCGCAATAGGGCTTTTTTTTGTTGCCTTTCCGGAGGTATGTTGGGATCCAAACTTAGCTTGTGTACGACCACATCCGTTGGGATACTTGTCATGTCTGCATGTGACCACACAAAGCAATTGGCATGATATTTAAGAAATTCAATAAAGCCATACCTAAGCTAGGGGTACAGTCCTGTCCCCAAGTGGAATTTCCTTTCTAAGAACTCTTCGAACAAATCGAATTGCTCGAGCTTCTCCACCATGGATTTTGTTGCATCCGTCTCTTCTGGTACCTAGAAATACCTTGGCATCCGATAAGATTCCGACGCTTCTACCCCTGGGCTAACTTCATTCGTTGCGGGAGTGGGCACTGGTTCCTTTAGCTACTATGCTGCGTGCTCTTTCCCTTTGCTACTAGAGACCAAAATCGCATTCATCTCCTTTGCCGCCGGTTGGTCGCCCCTTATCTGTCTAATTCCATCGGATGTTGGAAATTTAGGTAACTGATGATACGTTGATGGTACAGCTCTCATCTCGTGCAACCAGGTCTTCCCAGAATAATATTGTATCCCATATCACTATCTACCACTTCAAAAAAAGTTGTTTTCATCACTCCTTCGGTGTTTGTGGACAACAAAAATCTCTCCTTGGGTTGTCACGGTCGTGAGGTTGAATCCAGCGAGGAGTTTTGTGGCTAGAATGATGCTTGATGTGCCGGGGAATTTCGGCACATTTTGATACTACTTGCTTAGATTTTAACTTGTTTTATGTGCAAATTCCATCGATACTTATGTAATTTTAGTGTATTTGCAGTACATCAAGTGTAAGGACCCAAAAGCACGGAAAAGAGCTCAAAAAGCCAACTGAAGACAAGAAAAGAATCCAACAGCATCGCAGATGTGAATATGCGGTCACAAACAGCACATGCGAACTGCATATTTCACAACCAAATCGCAAACGAGGACAGAACTCTGGGCAATTATTCATGTTGAGAATGAGGCTGCATATGTGACCGCAAAACTAGAATGCGAACCACAAACTTGCACTGGGGAATCGCAGACGCAAGCAGAGTTTTGGGTGAAAGTCAGGGTGAAGAATGCGACCGCATTTCGCGATCGCATAATAATCATGCGCACCGCAAACCCAACCGCAAATCAAGTATGCAGTATACAGAGTGTTGGATTTGCGATGCAGAAGGGGTTCGCATTTCTTCAATGCGGACCGTAATTACAGAATGCGATGAAGGCAAATCTCTTGGGTTAGATATGCGACGGAGGAAGAAATTTGCGGACCACATTTTTGTTTTGCGACAGAAATGCGGTCCACATTATTAACATCAGGGGCAAATTAGTCCGAACTTCGCCTCGGTTTTTGGGCCTCTATAAATAGGTTTAATAGGATTTTGTGAGGAACATCTTGTCAGAATTGATAGCATAAAGTACACGGCTTAGACTAGTTTGAATTCTTGGGAGCTTTTTGGATCAATTACCTTCTATTTTGTAAGATGATGACAATTACTATTCTTTCTCATTCAATTTTCAACATGAGTAGCTAATTCTAAACGCTAAGGTTGTGAACCCTAGATGGGTATGATGTTATTGAGATTTTGATATTGAATATAGTTTCAACAGGTGATTGATATTTATTTACTTCTTATTCTTCAAACAATTGTTAGTGGTTGCAAACATTAACAAATGCCATTTAATTTTATCTTTGCTTGGGAAAGTGGGATAGAATTGGGTAGAAGTAAATAACAAAGACTCAAGGCTTTAAACCTTGCTTAATAAAACCGCTTAGGAATAAGTGGGTTTTAATTTGGCATTAATTAATTGTTCTTAATCACCACTCTTTTGTATTTGGAAAAATCATAAAGAGGACATATTATCCAACTATTGAAAAATATTGGGTAGTAAATTAGGCATCAATTGCATATCAAGAACGACTTCCGTTGGAAATATACAATATTAATATCAATAGCATTATGCTACATTAAGGGGGACACAACCTTGGTTTTTTTAAATCATATTATTTACCTTCATAATATTGCAATTAGTCTTCATTTAAACTTACATTCAATACATCTTTTGGTTACGATTACTTGATAGAATTACGACTTCGTTGAGTACTACACTAATTAAGTAAAAGTTTCACACCTATTCCCTGTGGGATTCGGCCCCAACCTTGTTGGGTTATTATATTTGACACCGACCGCTTACACTGTTCTTAAGGTGTAATTTGAGCGTAGCAATGCTTCCGGTGAGTTTAGCTTGCCCCAATACTCTCCATTGTATGATATTGGCCGAACTTCCTGGATCCACTAAAACACGTTTGATTTTAAAATCTAGTACATTTAAAGAAATTAACAGTGCATCATTTTGTGGTAGAAGCAATCTGTCTGTGCCCTCCTCCGTTAAAGTGATGCTGTCTTCAGCGACTTCCCGGAGTTTCTTGCTATGGGATATTGATACTTTCATGTTTTTTGCAGCCAAGAAGGTGACCCCGTTGATCTCATTTCCCCCTAAGATCATGTTGATCGTCTGGCAAGGAATCTTCTCTTGCTTTCGAGGGTTCCATGTTATCCCAGTGCGACTGTAGTTGTTCTTGGCCCGGTCACATAAGAATTCTCTGAGATGTCCATTCTTCAATAGTGAGATGTTCATTCTTCAATAGTGTCGCCACTTCTTCCCGAAGATGTCGGCAGTGCCCCAGTCCGGTGGCCATTCATCCCGTGCTATTCACACCACAAGTTAGGATCCCTCTGGCTGGGATCGGATCTTATTGGCCTTGGTAATCGTGCTTCTTTGATGCTTCTCATAGTGGATACCAACTCTACTACACTAATTTTGAAATTGTATTCTGATAGCCTGGGGTAGGAAGGATCCCGTGGTGGGCGCCAAACTGTTTACCCGTAAAATTGTACAGTTGAATTTATACGTAGTTTCTAGACAAGTGAATTAATTCAATCATGAAATAATAAAATAATTAAAGAAATATTCAATACTTAACCTTGGAATGAAGACGAAATCGCGAAAAATAGTAATTCCGGGGCCAGAGCTTCTGATACCACAATGATGAAACCAAAGAACAAGAAAGTAAATTGTACAGAGCATTTAATCAGTTACAACATAAGTTTTCTAGAAAAGTCGTGTCCTTACAGTGGTAATAAAGCTCACTATTTATAGTTACATCTAGGGAATAATGACCTAGGACCAAGCCCCTCTTCAATGCCAATTATGAGGGCCATTGAAGTGTGTGTAACGGCAGGCATGAATGCCATATCTTTCTAACGGGCAATAACCTAAATGCTGTGGAATATTTTCCATTAAATGTTATCGGGCAGAAGGTATTTATTGCTTTTTTAGGAGTGTCATTCCTTCCGATGACAAACGAGATAATTGCCTTCGGTCTGACTATCCCTCGCCTTAGGTTCCACGTATCATTTTTTTAAGTGGCCACCTGGCGTAGCATATTTTACCGTATACACTTAGCAAGGAGCATCTTGGATATGGTGACTCTTCTGTGAATATGTTGGAGCAGATAAAAACAAAGTTAAATTCATCGGGTCCAATTATAATATATTTCAACATATTTATCTTAGATGAACAATATTGGATCGATTTACTGGAAGATCCTATGACCTTGAAACAAATAGTAACTTCATTTGTTGAATTCTTTTAGGTGGAATTCAGTGGTGGGTTTGTGATTGAAGGGTTTGTTGATAAGGTTGTGAAAGGACGGTGCTGCAGTGTGAAGGTAGCGTGAGATAGTGGAGGCAGTGTCAAGGTGACGTGGGACAGCGAAGAAGATGAGAAGGAAGAAAGAATTCCCAAAAAAAATGGTGAAGCTGCAAAACCAGCCTTGTATTCAGAAGCTGCTTCGGTGATTCATTAGGGAGGGGGGATGATTTCTCTAAGAGAAAGAGATTAGAGGTAATGCAATAGTTAGTTAATTAAGGACCGGTAATTATAAGCTTCCAATTAAAAAAAGATATTTGTACATATTAATCAATTTTTAAGTTAATGTTTTTCTCTCACGCGTGTGTTAGAGAATGAAGATACTCTCTATGCACCTAAGCACTTATGGTGGTAATAATTCTACTTATAAATAGTAGGGGGAGACAGGATAATAGGACCCCCGCAAAGATAAAGTGTATAGTTGGAAATCTGGTTATAGTCAAGGGGAGTACTTATGCCTTTTCCCATATAAAATTAAACATCACCTGCTGTATGGGATAAAATTGATTTATAACAAATACTCGAATGATAACATAACACGTGGAATCGAAGATAGGCAAATCAAGTCAAGGAATAACCAATTCCGAATACAACGAATATAATCGATATCAGATAAATCTCGAAGGGAGCGTAGCCGATGGGAGAAGATCAAAGGTTTGTCATCGGATAGCATTCAATGAAAGAATATTTACTAACATTAAATAAGTGATTGTTGCAGAGAATATTTGCATTCATGGTCTTCCATTACACGTTCATCAATGACTCTTTTATTATCATTTAAGAGGAGCTTCGTCCTAGGTCTTGTTTCCATAGATAAAGCTATAAATAGCAGGCTCAGCGGCAATTGTAGAGAGACGAAATTTTCTGCATACAAAGGCTTTATTTTATTACTTTTGCTCTCAATTAAACAACTTTATTTGCACTTTGTCGTTACTTTCACTTTTTTCCTCGGAGGCATTGCGTTCGGAGCCAAACTTATCATCTTCTAAAATTTCAATTGCTAATCTCAATTTTAATCTTATTTTCTTATTATTTTTGGGTCAAATCAATTCGGTTGTATATAAACCACGTAACAAACTTAACTGTACCATTTTATGGGTAAACAGTTTGACGCCAACAGTGGGGCTTAAATAGTTGCGTAATTGATTTGATCCTTGGTTGGTTACTAGCTTGTTTTGATTCTTTCCTTAGTGAAAAAGATATGACAGCTAATAATGTCAACATCACACACAATGTTGAGGGGCACGAAGAATTATCCCAACATGATGACTCAATCAGTAGGACTCGCAAAGGGGATGAGGCAACCCCAGTTTGAGATGGTCAATATCCTCGGCATGTGCGGGAATCGACTCCCGATGATGCGGAGGAGGAACTTTTCATGGAAACAGTTGAAATCTTGAGAGAACGGCAGAAAGCAATCATGAAACACCTCTCAATGCAGGATTAGGTGATGGCAGAGTTAAAACAAGCATTGCCAGACGCCTCTTATAACGCGAATGAAAGGGGCCTGGTTCCTTCTAGTGTTCCTGCAAACAAAACGACTCATAACGTCGATAACAACACCACAAGGGGTGAAGTTAGTTTTGACGAAGCCAGAGGGACCGGCAGCTGATCCGGAAATAATAATTAGAATGGTCCCTTCAAAACCGAGCTCATGAGGTTTATAAGGGAAATGAACGAATGAATGGATCAACATGCGAAGGAGTTTCACGCTCGGATGGATTAGATTCCAGGCGCGCCACCTATACTAAAATGCCCAGATTCAAAAAAAAATACACGCAATTACCATTTAAACAAAGCGCAAGACCAAAGTTAATTCAAAAAAGGTTTAAGATGCCAGGCATACCAAAATATGATGGGACTTTGGATCCACAGGAACACATCACAACTTACACCACGGTTGTGAAAGGGAACGATTAGGCTCAACATGAGATGAAGTCGGTCTTACTGAAGAAGTTTGGTGAAACCCCCACAAAGGGGGCCCTAGCATGGTATTCTTTCTTACCCGAGTATTCAGATGACCCTTTTGAGATGCTTGCAGACTCGTTTATTAAGGCCTACGTCGGAGCAAGGAAAGTTCAAGCCAGAAAGGTGGACATATTCAGGATTGCGAAAGGCGAGTCCAAACTGCTACGAGAATTTGCGATCCAGTTCTAGAAAGAGAGGATGTTGTTACCGGCGGTACCAGATGAGTGGATAGCGGAGGCATTCACAAAGGGTCTAAATCCACGAAGCTCTGACGACTCCCAAAAGCTGAAGGAAAGCCTGCTTGAGTTTCAAGCAACCACATGGGAGGATGTCCATAACCATTATGAGTCAAAATAAGGATAACGACGATCAACTGGGGTTCCCAGTATCAACTAAAGGACGGGATCGAGACAAAAACCAAGACAAGTTTAAAAGCGACTTTGATGCGGATCGACAGTCCTCTAGGGGTCATTTTATGCTATATGAAAGAGCCTAAGATCGTAGCAACAAAGGGTTATCGAATAAGTTTACTCTGATAGAAGAACAGATCGTGGCCAGAGCAGAAGATCACTACAGGAGAAGGAGATGCCAGGGGCCTGAGACTCTACATATCCCAAGTTGTCAGATTACAACTTTGACATCAGTTTACTAGAGTTGGTATCGGCAATGAGAAATATCAAAGAAGCACGGTTCCCGAAGCCAATCAGATTTAATCCAAGCTAGAGGGATCCCAGTTTATAGTGTGAATGCCATGGGACTCACGGCTATAGAACTGGGGACTGTCGACTTCGTGAAGAGGTGGTGACATTGTTGAAGAATGGCCATCTTAGGGAATTTTTAAGTGACTAAGCCAAGAACAACTATGGCCAAATCTGGGATAATGCAGAGCCTTCGAAGGTGGTAGAAGGCTCCCCTCGGCTGAATATCAATATGATCGTCGGAGGAAATGAATCAACAGTGTGACCTTTTCAGCAGCAAAGAAAATAAAGATATCAGTGACCCACAACAAGAGACTTTGGGAAGTCGCAGAAGATGACATTACTTTCATGGAGGAAGACGCTGGCAGACTTCTTCTACGACACAACAACACTTTTGGAAATCTCTCTCAATGTTTTATATTTCAAATTAAACGTGTTTTGGTTGACCCAGGAAGCTCACCCAACATAATAGAATGGAGATCTTTGGAGCAAGCAAAATTAACCGGGAACATCATTCCGGAGACAAAGCTCTTAGTTGGCTTCAACTTGACAAGCATGACAACCCGAGAAGAGATTTTGCTGCCCACACATGCTGAAGGAGTAACAATTACTTTATTCGAAGTGGTAGATGGCAATATAGGTTACAATATAATCCTCAGAAGGCTATGGATACATGAGACGAAGGTCGTACCCTCAAACATATCAATGGTTGAAGTTCCCAATCCCGGAAGGAATCAAGAAAATAAGAGGAGATCAACTGGTGGCAAGGGAGATGAACTCGGTGTCTGTTTCCAATAAACAGTATAGAAGAACAAAGCAAGAGACTCCAGGAAAGCAAGCTAAATTATAGACACGAAAGTTTTCCTACAAAAAGGGGCTGGCTTCACAACCCATAAGGGACGGCTTGCCAAGCTACACAAATAGTTAATTTATTTATAGTCGCAAAAGTTTTCCCACAAAAAGGGGCTGTCTTCAACAACCCATTCAGGGACGGCTTGCCAAGCTACACAACTCAGAAAACTTTTGTACTATAACCAACGTTAGCTGTTCATAACTCAGAAAACTTTCGTACTACAATAAGCTAACTTTCAAAGAGTATTCTTACTTTATTTTCATACATGGACCGGCCTTTCCATCCATTCGAAATAAAGAACAATAGGGAAATTTAGAAAGAACTCATATGTATATATCACAAGAGATTTACAAAGATTACAAGATAATTCTAAGCTGTTGTCTAAGATGATCTACAACTACTACAAGGCCTCCTTTATATAGGACTCGGAGGTTATTACAAGACAAACATTCTAGATAAGTCAAACCTATCTTACATGGCAAACTTATCTACAAGCGGGTCCCTCCCGGCATGTGAAGGACTTTAGGCAAAACCACTAAAAACACCTGAAAGCATGTGAACGGGGTGAAATATACATGGTGTAGCATGTGAAAGTATAAGGGAGCATGTGACGCCATGTGAAAGTATTGTGTTGCATCTAACGAAGTATGTGAGGGCATGTGGAAGCATGTGAAAACAAGGTGAAGTGGGGCCCGAA
This sequence comes from Nicotiana obtusifolia, assembly GCA_002018475.1. Lineage (NCBI taxonomy): Eukaryota > Viridiplantae > Streptophyta > Magnoliopsida > Solanales > Solanaceae > Nicotiana > Nicotiana obtusifolia. The sequence continues at coordinate 57,020 of MCJB01002248.1, read as the reverse complement.
TATTATGGAAAGATGCAGAAATTTGTCTTGGCATGGGTAGGATATTTTTGAGGGTTTTTGGGTAGGTAATGGAGGATTATGGTGGGATTAGCAGGGATTAAGATAATTATCCTTTATCGATCATGGAATTGTCTTCCAGGCATCTTTTCGAAGACCTTGTGAAGTAACACCCGGAACTTGACGGTTCTTCTCTGCTATGTTCCTTTTCCTTTGGACTGAGAGATGTAATCCGCAACCTTAATCATAAAATGTTATTAGTAATCTTTTCTCGGATGACTTCAGATGGTGTTTGATATTCTTTTGCTGCTTCCCGGACTCTTTCCCAGTGAGGATGGGTATTGGTATAATTCCAGCTTGCCCATTCTTTTGGCCATATCTCTTTTGGGATGCACCTATTTTGCTAAAAAATGATTCTTTGTGCCTCGCTATACTCTTCCTCCATTGATAAAATGGACACGGGAAATTTTCACCAGAATGATGCCTCTACTTGCGCCTGGACTTTTCCATTAATGATCTTCACTGGCCTATGAAACATGAATATTTTTGCTGCGTAGGCATCACTGAAATATTTTGTCCAATATCTTCTAGGGTTGAACCATAGTAAAAATACTCTAAGGGCTGGTGCAATGGTATCAAAATCCTTGAAGATGTTTCATTTTAATTCCATGAAAATATAATACTGATGGCATAGGTACCAGAGAAACCATAGTAGTTCTTGTGGGAAATCCTTGGCTTGAGCTATGAATATATGGCAGAACCGATATTCTGGATTGACACCATAAGGCTTGAGAATGGATCCTCCATATTGCCGGAAAACTTAGAGCTCATAATAAGTTCTTCTCTCCATAATAATTGACGGATCAAAGGGATCCATGAGGTTGAACAATTCCGGTGGATGATCTGTTGGCTTTAATAAACTTGTTCCCGGTTTATTTGAAAACATAAAGATGTGGATACTTGGCTTCAGTTTTTATGGGGAAAATCTTTTTGAGAATTCCTCCAGTCGCGATAGAAAATATGCGAGAATATTATCCTTTCCTTTTAGGTGCCTGACTTGAAACTTGTATGGAGAGAACCATTGAGCCCATCTGAGAATCTGAGGATTGGGGATAATTTTTGAATTTATCCGGATTATTTTTGGGAAAGCCTCATATCCATTTCTACTAGAAATTCTGTATGGATAAGGAAGAAATTGAATTTCTTGATTCCATTCTTTACTGCAAGAATTTCTTTGAAGGTGGAGTGATAATGTTGCTCGGCATCTTTATACTTTCCACTGGAGTATCCGCATATTTTCCGCTGGCCATCTTTTTCTTCAAATAGAACAGCACTCCAATATTCATGGCTGGCATCAGTTTGCAGTATCTTTTTTCCATCTGAAGGGATGTAGAGAGACTTGACAGTTTTACATATCTCCTTTATTTTTCTGACTACTTCATCCTATTTCTCTCCCCATGATGGTGCATTTTTCTTGAGCATTCCTGTGAGCGGTGAAATGTATGTAGAGATATTTGGGATGAAATCTCTTACATAATTTATTACACCTAAGAACTGTTGGATATGCTTTTTGTGAGGTTGGTGTCCGGAAATTTAAGTAATTCCTGACATATATGCGGTCCTGGACTGTATTTACCTCGGGCAAAATGCATTCCGAGAAAATCAATCTCCTTTTGAGAAAGAACTATTTTTTTTGCTGAGAGCATGATTCCGTATTGTATTACTAATGTCTCGAATTGACAAAGCAAGTTGACATGTTCTTCTAATGTATCACTAAATAACAGGATATCATCAATGTAAACTAAGGAGGTATGGAAGATGGGTTGGAAGATTTTTATCATGGCTTTTTGGAACAAGGAGGGTGCAGTTTTCAACCCGAAGGGCATGACTTTCCACTGGAAGTGATGATCGGGGATACAAAATCCTATTTTGGGTCATTCTTCAGGGTGGATTCCCAATTGCCAAAATCCAGATTTTAAATCAAATTTGGAAAAATATTTGGCCTTGGCTAAGTGGGAGAAAAGAGTGAGTTTATTTGGGATGGGGAATTTATCATCTTGGAGGAAATGGTTTAGTGGCTGGTAATTAATGACTAACCTGAGTTTTCCTCTTGTTTGCTCAGCTCTTTTGTTGACATAAAATGCTTCGCATGCCCATTGTGAATCCGATAGCTCTATCAGATCAAATTCCAAAAGTTCTTCGCATTCTTTCTTTGCAAGCTGAAGATGATCTGGATTCATGCCTGAATGACTGGCTTTTGTCGGATTGATGTTTTCATTTTTCTTGAAAGGGAGCTTGATGAAAAACTCTTGGTTTTTCCATAATGGGCTTTTTCCTTTATTCATGAAACCCTTGTGGGATTCAGCACATGAATGTTCAGTGAGATTCTGCTCAATCTCTTTGATTTGTTCGTCATCGGTGATTTGGAATAACCTTGGAATCTCAGAATAAGGTCTGAACTGCTTTTTAAGAGCTATCTCATTAGCCTTGATCTGGAGTTGATCTTTAAGTTTCCTGTAAATGTCGAATCCAATAATAAGATCTTTTCCTGGCACATCAGATCCCAGCAGCTTGGTTCTGTACTTCAATGCTGGAAAGAACTCAATTGTGACCGGGTGCTTTGTAATAACAGTTATGGTTAAGATTGCATTTGATGCAGTGTTGAAATCCTTGAAATGTGGCACCCATTAATCTTCAGGGAGAACAATAGGATTTAGGAGTGAGGAAGCAGCTCCGGTGTCGATGAAAGCAATAACTCGAGCTGGTTTATCCCATTTGGATGAATAGACTTTGAGTTCTACTTGAGGAACGACTGTGAGAGCATTGATCTCTTCTCGGGCTTCGATCACTGGTTTTGAAATTTAGTACTGATCATTGCCTTGATCTTCATAGATATCAAGGGACAATATAGTTTCTTCATTGGGTTCGTCATCCACAGAGAATATGGATTCAAGGTCCTCCTCTTTTGCAAGATGTATGCCAGTGTAATCTTCAATCTCTTCAAGGAGTTTGACAGATCTTCTTGATTGGGGATAATTTTTTGCGAAATGTCCAATCTTGTGGCAAATAAAGCATCTGTCCTTCTTGTGAAAATTTCCTGGCCTTCTGCGTCTGAAATATTTTGTGCGCCTCTTGGATCTTGATCTACCATCTGGAATTCTTGGCCATCTGAACCTCCTGAATTCTTTCCGTTGTCTGGACGTGTGGCACGAACATCCTGATCCGGTGATTAGATCAGATTTGCGGAATGCTTTGTCAAGCGCTGGATTATGCTGGATAATTTGCTTTAAGGCTGAGCGCTTTGTACAAATGTCATCTAATGCGACAAAAATAGACTGTCTGATGTAACCAATTTGTGGGATGGTTATGGACTAGAACTTTTCTTCAATAATGGTCATGGTTCAGCTTGCCAACAACTTTGGAAGGGAAGAGACAAAGGTTTGCTTCAGATTGATCTCTCCGCCGATTTCAAAGTATATCTTCGCTATTTTTTGAAAATGTCTGTCAATGTCATTTCTGTCGAATGACACACACTTCATCTCAAAGAGTTGTCTTCGCATTTTCTCCTGTCTTTGGCCAGTATCTCCGCAGAAAACTTCATGTAGGATCCGAATGTTGAAGGCAAAATCTTGGGAAGTAAGAAAAGTATTTTTTTCTTGAAGTCCAAGTGAGTTCCACCAATCTCTAAGGATTCCTGAGAACCGTGAAGTGAGTTCTGACAGGATGATATACTTTTCTCGTTCTGCCAAATTTTTGGTCACCATCCAAGTATAGAAGTCTTGGATCCTTTGAGGCCATTTTGAAACCTTAACATTGTCCAAGGTGAAAGTATGGAAGCCAGTTCCAACTGGCTTGGACGCCATGGGCTCATATCTTCTTCTTGGGATTGGCTCATCCGTCATGCCTTTTTGTTCGTCATCTACTTCAGATACTTCTGGCTATCTTGGCTGGTTTACAAATATTGGAGGATTGTCATCTTCGGAAGAGTTTGTTGTGGATTCATTGCTTGATTGAGAGCTATCTTCCATTGATTCATCTTCTGATGAATTCAGAGATTTTGACCATGGAGTATCTTCTTCCGATATGCATCTTGGCTGGGAGACATAGAGGTCTGGAGCCTTCTGGTCAGAAATCATTAGATTTTCGGGGTTGGACCCTTTTGAACTTTCCCCTTGGTCTCGCCTTTTCTTGGTTTGTTTCTGTGCTGCAAGTGCATCTTTCCTTTCCCAAACCAATTTTGCGATATCAAACTCCTGTTCTTCTTTTAGGGTTGGGTGAAAGAGAATGGATTCTGTTAGGTAGATGGGTAAGTAGAAAAGGTGTTGTCTAATTTCGGTGGGGAATATGGTTGTGGAGACATAGGGAAGAAAGTAGGTTTTGAAGGGACAACTGGGGTTGTTTGTGGCTTAAAGTGGTCATTTCTCAAAAGCTGACAAATAGCAGTTACAGGAACTGATGCCTTCTCCCTTTCCGAATGAAGGCGATAAGAGCGAGAAGTCATCGGAATCCTATTAGGTTCCAATATATTTTCGGGGACCAGAGGAGACAGATGCGACCAAGTTGCGCAGAGGAACTCGAGCAAGTTGCCTTATTCGAAGAATCTTTGGAGAGGAAGTTTCACCTAGGAACAGGATTAAATCCTAAGCTTAGGTTAGGGTTTATAAATTTTCTTAAAGCTAACGCTGATTGCTTTGGGTGGTCGCACTCAGATATGACAGGTATCCAATTGGAGGTAGCCATTCACAAGCTGAGTCTGGACCCAAATTTCCAATCGGTAAGGCAAAAGATATGCCCAATAGCCGAGATTAGTTCAATCCGGGAGGTAAAATATCCAGAATGATTAGCCAACATAGTTGTAGTATCAAAAAGGAATAACAAGTTAGAATATGCGTAGACTATACGGATTTAAATGAGGCGTGCCTTAAAGACTTGTTTCAATTGCCAAACATTGATAAGATGATTGATGCTACGGTAGGATACGAGATTTTCGACATCCTGAGGAAGAATGATATGAAACTCAACCCGGAGAAATATGTGTTTGGTGTTGGTTCCGGTAAATTCTTAGGGTTCCTGGTCTCACAAAGAGGGATCAAGGTAAATCCCGATAAAATCAAAGCTATCGAGGACATTCCGGACCAATTAACAAGTGTAAAGAAAGTACAGAGGTTTACTGGTAGATTGGCGGCTCTAAGCAGATTCATATCAAGATCCTTTGAAAAATACCATCACTTCTTTACACTTTTGAAGAAGAAGAACAATTTTTAATGGACTCCGGAATTCCAACAAGCCTTGAAAGACCTGAAAAGGTACTTACCAAGCCCCCCCCCCCTACTGTCAAAACATGAGAAAGGCAAGCAGTTGTTAATATATCTAGCGATCTCAGAAGTAGCGATAAGTGCCGTTTAAGTCCGAGATGAAGAAGGTACGCAATATTCTATTTATTATGTTAGTAAATATTATTGGAAGAAGAGACTCGCTATCCGCACCTCAAAAAGCCGGCCTTAACTCTCGTAATCGCCTCTCAAAAGCTTAGGTTTTATTTTTAGTGCCACCCGATAGCCGTTGTGAAAACCTTTCCCTTAAGGCCGTTCGACTAAATGGGTAGTTAAAATTAGTGAGTTGGACATTGAGTGCAAACCCAGGACTACAATCAAGTCACAAGTTTTGGCCGACTTTGTGGCCGGTTTCAGTCCCGGATTAATTCCCTTGGCTTCTAAGGAAGCATTTTTGGTGTCAAAAACAACATTAGGAGTTTGGACCTTGTTTACGGATGGAGCTTCCAATCAAAAAAGGTCCAGTCTCAGGATATTTCTAGTCACGCCCTCATGAGAAACCTTGAGGCAGGCCATCAAAACTGTTCCATTAATTAACAATGAAACCGAGTATGAGGCTTTAGTTGTAGCACTTGAACTGGCCAAGGTACTTAGCTTCGAGGTCATCGAGATAAAGTGCGATTGCCAGCTGGTAGTGAACAAAGTATACGAGACTTTTGACAAAAAGGAAGATCCCATGCAACAGTATGTGAACAAGGTTCAGGCATTGCTTGCATGATTCAGAGAATGGTTGATCATACACATTTCAAGGGAAGAAAATGTGGAAGCAGATGCAATGGCTAATTTGGGATCATCTATGGAGATGAAGGGATCTGACTCCGCTACCGTCGTTCAACTTCTGTATTTGGTATTGGATGTAGAAGGTTATTGTGAAGTCAAATCAACAAACCTAGTCTCGGACGGGAGGAATGAGTTCATCAAATACCTTCGGCATGACAAATTACATGAAGACCCGAAGGCTTCCCGGGCATTATGAACCAAAGCAGCTCGTTATTGCCTCGTGGATGGGCAGTTAGTTATACAGAAGGTATTACCAGGTACCATTGGCTCGGTGTTTGGGGGACTCGGAGGCGGACTACGTGATAAGGAAAGTCCACGATGGAATTTGTGGGAATCATTCTAGTGTAGATTTGTTAGTTCTAAAGTTGATTAGGGTAGGTTACAATTGGCCTCGGATGGAACAGAATGCAAAGATGTTTGTTCAGAAGTGCGACATATGTCAGGGCCATGCACAGTTAGTGCATCAACCAGCAGAACTCTTGCATTCAGTGTTGTCCCCGTGGCTATTCATGAAATGGGGAGTGGACATAGTTAGTTTTTACTGACTGCTTCACTAAATGGGTTGACGCAGGTCCTTACCAGAATATCAGTGAGCGCAAAGTGGTCGATTTCATATGAAACCACATAATCTGCTGATTCAGAATACCAAAGAAAATTGCCTACGGCAACGTGCCGCAGTTAATAGGTTCAAAACTCACAAAATTTTTGGAAAATTTGAAAAACAAGAGGATTACATCTTCATCGTGCTATCCAAGTTCTAACGGACACACGGAATCAACAAATAAGGTGATTATCCAAAACCTTAAAAAGAAGCTAGAAGTTGCTACTAAATTCAGTTTTAGCAGTTGCCATCTCACGAAATTGGCTCATCGCCAATGTGACGTGAAAAATGCCCGCTATCAATGATACATTGTCCACTACTCGAGGCTAGAAGGGCGGAATCTTTTCTACCTCTTTGAAAATGGCCCAATGAGCTACAGGATGTGCTATGGGCATACTAGACAATGACAAAATCGAGTATGGTAGAAACACCTTTCTCTCTCGCGTATGGCGCGGAAGCTTTGATACCAGTGCAAGTAGGGGAAGCAAACAACGAAGCGTTGCTGGTGAGGATGGACCTGCTCGATAAACATGGGGACTTGGCGTACGTGAGGATGGTGGCTCAAAAGTAAAAGATGGAAAGATATTATAATTGTAGGGATAATCTCCACTACTTCAAAGTAGGAGATATGGTTTTGAGAAAGGTGAGTCAGAGCACTCGGAAAGTCAATGCCGGGAAGCTGGGACCAACATGGGAATCAAGATGGTCGTATGAGTTCCAGCTATCACCAGTAAAGGGTCGTATGAGTTGAGAATCAAGATGGAGTCAAATTGCTCAGAAATTGAAACATGACTCACCTCAAAAGGTATTATTGTTGATGGCTGCTACCAATACTGAAAATATGTGTTGCACTCTTTTTTCCTTCGACTAGTTTTGTCCCAATCGGGTTTTTCTGGCGAGGTTTTTAACGAGATAGCAACAGAAAGCATACTACGAAGGGAGCAGGCATCGGCAAAGGAAAGACCTTTAGATATCAAGGCACTAAAAATTTTACATCGATGCAAACAGCTATATGGATGGTTAAAATCTTTGGTTCGGTAGAAAGCTTTGGCTTCCATCACTAAAGACGAATTATTTAATCATTTACAAGTCTTTTCCACCGGTGAAGCAAGACTTCCAGTGTTCGAATTTGCATGTTTTGCATTCAAACACTGGGGGGAATAATATCTTATACGCCACCAAGAGTGCCACGAAAGTCAGGACTGCAAGAATAGGGATCAATGTTTCATCAGGATCGGGGACTGCATGATCAACCCCGTAGAAATAAGTTGTATAAGTTAGCCACATGTATTTGCAGTTTTTACTTTGGCAAATGAATAGATATATAGAAGGAATAAAATAAAGTTCTTTTATATTTTATCTTATTAATTGTCCAAATGATGAGTTAATTTTATCGTTTGAAAGTTAACAAAAACTTCAAATGCTTGTGTCGGAATGAACATGAGACGTCCTCTTCAAGAACATGGTAAACATAAGGGCCCTCTCTTATGAAACCCTCAAGGTTAAGTGTTGATTCTGGAAGAATTTATGCCCGAAATAAAAATCTATCGGATGAAAATATACCCAAAGCTTTAATCAATTAAACGCAAAAGGAATATATTTTATACAACACTTAGCAAAAATTCTTTATTTATTTATTTATCCAGTGCCAAACTCGGTGGAAGATTTGGCACAATTACAAAGTACAAAAAGGAGGGAAAAAAGAAAGAAAAAGAAGTTATGCATCATTGCCGCCGGAGCCCAAAGGGATAGAGGAATCTACATTTCCCCCGATACAGGAAGGTGGATCCATTACTGGTTCGGGGCCTTCATCTTTATCTTTTTCGATCTACCCTTCAGTTGCCGAGTACTCGAAACCAGTACACGAAGAGTCAGTTGCAGTGGGACGAGCAGAAAGATTTTTATGAGCAGTTAGCTCCAGTTCTCGAGCCTTAACGATGCAATCATCAATATCGAAGATGCCCACTTTATCCTCCTCAAAGGTTTTCCTCATCATATGATATATAGCATAAGTCTTCTCAAATACGAGGGAATCTTCTTAGGCTTGGAGCATTTCTTAGAGTCTATCAATTTCGACCTAAAGGTCGTCCCTTTCAGATCCCATGACACTGAGGTGATACTCGAGCTCAACATTTGTAGTTGAGTGAATCCGGTTCTGATATTCCATGGCCCTCTTGAGCCTCTCTTCCATTTAGACCCTTTTTTCCTCAATAGCATGGGCTTCTTCGGTTTTTGAGTATAAGTCTGCCTTCAAATTATTTATTTGATCCTCGAAGCTCCGCAGTGGCGAGTACAACGTCGTGAAGCTAGGCCCACTTAGCCTTAGCCTCTTGAAGCTTTTCATGTAACTGAGCAGCTTCTTAGTTGTGGTTTATTTTATCTTGCTCACTCTGCCGCAATCGAGCCTCAAGCTCAGTCATCCCTGCAGTTTTTGCCTCCAGCACTGGGAGGCACGCGACAATCTAGTTCCTTTTAGCTAAGAGTTGATCTCGCTCGGAAGCAAGTCCTTGTTTATCAAGGATCAACCTCTGTAAGCCTTCGGAAGCAAGAAAGTTTAGAAATTCCATTGCAGCATGTAAGTAAAAAAGAATGTAAGAGGAAACTAGTACGATACCTACCCCGCGCTATGCATGGCATTGTTCACTAAACACTCCCCGGAAAGGGAGCGTATTTTCTTCCAGTCATTCTTAGAAGCCTACGGCTTCAAATAGTTCACAAGCTCTACCAACTTGGATAAGAGATTGCAGTCCTTCGAGACCGAAAGAGTGGCGCTTCTCCTCCCTCAAGATCTGGGGAAGGGGGTGAATAATCATGCCCCAAGTTCTCATGGTTAGGAGACCGAGGAGGATAGGTGTCTTTTTCTTGTTCAGGTAATTGTGGTGGATATGTAGTTGTTGCTGGTGGCGAAGAAGCAGTTGGTGCCGATGGGCGGGAACCCTTCGGTGTGGAAGGTGAAGAAGCAGCGGTGGCAGGAGAAATGTTGATTATTATTTGCTAGGTAGGCCCAGGGTCCGAACTTCTTGGATCGGAGACAGTGCTGGGGGCTGGGATGAGAGAATCGGAATTTTCGACCAAGTCCATCTCACCCCAAAGCACCTGGGTTTCTTCAAATGTTGGGTTTTGAAACTCTCCAGGTTGAGCATCTGGTTGACCTGACGAAGATTCTTTTCTCCTTTGAAGGGGAGCCTCTTTGTCACCGGCTTACCCCTCATCAACAAGGACCACTGTGGTTTGCTCGGATGGCATTTTCTTTGATTTCTTCTCTTGAGTCCCAGCCGAAGAAGAATGTTTTCTCTTCAGTTTCTTGTTCTTAAGCTGGGGACTTGATGGTAGGCTAAGAACTCGTGTTTTAACTATATTTTCCACTCTAATCACTACACTTTGATGGTATTTGAGCCTAATTATTATTACTTCGTACTTATTGCATACGCTATGTAGTGTAGGATGTGATTTCGAGTGAAGAAGCAAGAAGCTAAAATGGATGATTTGGAGCTTTGAAGTCTGAGTAGAAGCCCAAAGAATTAAGCCGAGATCATATTCGGGGCTCGAGGATCAAGTATGGATGTTAAAAATTGAGAAAATAAATTACTTTGGAAAAAATGAACTACCAAACCTCGGGGCACAAGGTGCTAGTGCAAAATTCTTGCAGAGTGAAAAAAATCTGCTATCTGAACTTTCCCACTTGCACGGCACATGGGGCGACGGGAGGCGCGCCGCGCCTGTGTAGATTTCTTAGAGTCTTATCCCACGTCGGCTTGGAAAGGATACTTTTCTCCGAGACTGTTCTTACATGATATAAATACATCAAAAACACAATTTTAGAGGACTTTTGACCTATGGAAGAATGAAAGAGCATTGGAGACTCAAAGCACAAGGATTCATCATTATTTTCTCAACTCAACACCCAAGTTTGGATTGGATTCATGTTTTTTTATTATTCAACTTTATATGTGATGACTTTCTCCATGATTATGGACTAGTTTACCTTAACGTTTGACGGATATGATGTTTTGATTGATATTTGTGGAATTTAACTCTAGTTCGTTGCATGAATTCATTTATGGAGCTTTGAATTGATTGCAACTCTATTCATCAGTTTATTTAATCGAAAAAGAAATTTTTTGATGATCATCTTTGCATTATTTTGTTTGGTTTAATTCAGTGATTCTTTTAAGTAATCGAAAAAGCTTGTTGAATTGTTTATTAAATCAAGTTAGGAGAATATTCGAGAGATGTTTTCCTAAAGACTAATCCATTAACGCGTTCTCGCATATTTTCATAGTGCTTTATATTAGTTTCACCTCGTAGAGTTAAGATATAATTGATAGAGGAGTCTTGACTACACGTTTGAACTAATCATCGAGTGAATTCACGCGAATCATTAGAACATTAGAGTGGATTGAACTGGAGTTAGATCACGAATAGCCGTCTCGCACCTATCCTATCACGACCCTTATTTTTCTCATTGATTATTTCAGTGTTGCTCAACTCTTGCCTTTTTGTGATTAATTGTTAATTGCTTTAGTTTTAATAGTTAGTTTTAGTTCATAATCATTCCGACCAAAGTGATAATCATCCTAAATAGAATTAAAGCAAGAAATTACTTGAACATTATTTGAATCAGTTCCATGTGGAGACGATAATTAAACTATATTATCTTTGGCTAGTGAGCATCAATTTCGTGTTGTATTTCGCGCTCGTCAAATTTTGGTGTCGTTGCCGGGGATTGGAAATCAATAGTGTTCAAAATTATTTTTGGTGCTAATTTAGGAACCAATTTTATTTTATTCTTCATGGGTTTTCTCTTCTGTGTGCAGGTAAAAATTTTAACTTCTCTGGTGAATGACTTGATGTTCTTCAAAAGAAGTGATTCCATACGATCCAGAGGTTGAAAAACATCTGCGACAATTGAGAAAAGAGAAAAAACTCACCGGAAAATTTTTGGGGCAACCTTCAACCCAAGAACACATGTCTAAGGACAGTGATGATGGGGCAGACTTAGCTGCAAGAGAGGCAGCACAACATAGAGAACAAACTGCACGGTTAGCAGCTGAAGCGGCTCTTAGAGCTGTTGATGAGACTATCGAAGATGATGGGGTTCGAAATTCAGCCTGGGAGAGCAATCGATGATTATGCTAGACCAGTCTACAATCAGGGACTGTCAAGTGTCAAACCGCCAGCCGTAGCAGCAAATAACTTTGAGTTGAAGCAAGGCCTGCTTCAAATCATTCAGAACAATTGTGTCTTTAGACGGAAGGCAAAGGGAGATCCAAACACCCACTTGATAGACTTTTAGGAAATCATGAACACTTTTCAATACAATGGAATGTCAAAAGAGTAAGTCTACTTAAGGGCATTCCCCTTTTCACTGAAGGATGACACAAAGCACTAGCTTCGAAGCTTACCAACTGGGTCGATAAGGACATGGGAAAATATGACTAAAAGGTTCCTTGATAAGCACTTCTCAACTGCAAAAAATTGAAAGTCAGAAGGAAAATCCACAACTTCTGCCAGAAGGATACTGAACGGTCTTCGAAGCTTGGGAAAGATTCAAGGAGATTGTGAGAAAATATTATCATAATGGAATCAAATTGTGGATGCAACTCCAGGACTTTTTGGATGGACTGACACCTGCCTCACGACGAACTCTGAGTACTACAGTTGGAGGTTCTTTAATAAAGTAGACTTCTGAGGAGATTGTTGCAATTCTTGATGAGCTCTCTGAAGATGCTAACCAATGGCCCGCTGAGAGTAATGATAGAAGAAATCAGCTGGGGTTCACCAGGTAGACTCTAACACACCAGTGCAAGCCTATCTAGACACCATGACTAAAGAGATAAGAAAGTTAACCTTAGCCAAGGTCCAGAGCCAGTCATCCTTAGTTTGTGATTTTGTGGAATGGGTCATCCAACGCTTGAGTATCAGGCCTCGACTACAGATGAAGTGGTAAATGCTGTGGGGAGCTTTGACGGAGTCAACTACCAAAGTGGCAATAATTTTAACTTCATGGAGCAAGGCACCTTGGTTTTTCTTGGATTTCACTAGGTGGTAGTGTGAATGCATAGCAACAGAATACTCTAGACCCCAGGGACAGGAGGCTCCAGGTCTTCTCAATCAGCAGAGACAACAATACGAGTCTCCACAGTCTAATCAGTCTAGCATGGAAGCTCTAATAAAAGCCTTTATTATTAAGACAGATGAAAGGCTTGAAACTCATGGCACACCCTTTCAAAACCTGGAAAGACAGGTGGGGCAACTTGCTAATCTATTGTCTGAGAGGGTTCTAGGAACTCTCCCCACTCATACTGAAAGAAATCCAAGAGAGACAATAAATGCGGTGTCTTTGAGAAGTAGGCATGTATTGAAGGACCCCGTTGCAGAAGAAAATGATGAGTTGATTGAAGGACAGGTAGAGATTGTAGAGGAGCAAAAAAATAGCAACAATAAAGAAGGAGAAGTGAGGGTAAATGATGAAGAAGAGTAAGACTAGAGCTCGAAAGAAGAATAAGGATAGGAATTCAATGAATGAGGAGAATGAGGAGAGAAAATATATGCCTTCTCTACCTTTTCCCCAGAAGCAAAGAAGAGAGAAGCTAGAGAAAGAATTCAGGCATTTTCTAGAAGTGCTCGAGAGGTGCATGTTAATCTACCTTTCACCGAGGTGCTTTCTCAAATACCATCCTATGCTAAATTCCTGAAGGAGATATTGTCCAACAAGCATAAGGTGGAAGAGACATCGTTTGTTAAGCTTACAGAGCATTCTATTGCCATTCTACAAAATAAGCTCCCTCAAAAGTGTGGAGATCCAGGGAGTTTTACTATACCTTATTCTTTAGGAAGTACTAAGTTTGAAAAATCTTTGTATGGTTCAGGTGCTTCTATTAATCTTATGACTTCGTCTATTTTCAGGAAGTTGGAGGGAGAGATTGGAGAAATCATATCGATACCTGTCTTTGCAGCTGGCGGATCATACCACAATCATACCTGAAGGAATAGTGGAAGATGTACTAGTTCAGATGGATAAATTTGTGTTCCCAATGGACTTCATTGTGGTGAATATGGAAGAGAATAGGGAGGTCCCTCTAATTTTAGGGAGACCCTTCTTGGTTACTAGCTGAGCCATTCTGAACATTCAGGAAATGCAGCTCATTCTAAGAGTGGGAAAAGAAAGGGTGGTTTTCAAGAAGGAGGGAGAAATGGGAGCACCAAGAGACGAGCTGACTATACACACTGAATTCAAGGCAAAGGCCCTAAAAGAGCGAGCTGGAGAGGGTAAGCAAGACAAGTGTGGGGTGTATCCAACGAAAGCAGAAAAGAAATTTTTAGCATGGATATGTGCACTGTTGATTTAGACCCAGACTAGATGATTCATGGAAGTTTCCTTTACCTCTTTATTTTTATTTGTGTATCATGGGGACATGCCACTGTTTAAAGTGGGTGGGAGATGTAAATATGTATGTGTTTCTTTTCATTTGTGTGTGTGCTCCCGCTAGCGTTATTTAAAAAGATTGTCTTTTCCCGACGATGGATTTCCTCGACTATCTTCTTGAGGATTAAAGTTGAAGAATTTTTTTTTGTCTTTCACTTTTTTTTTCTTAGGTAATGTAACAATTTCCCCTTAGTTTTTCTTTGTGTCGCAGTTCTTTTTCAAGGGTTTTGCTTTAACCAGGTGTAGTTAGTTTTTCTTTTGTTAGGAACAGGGAGATAATTGTTCTTAACTTTGTTGTGCCTTGAGAGCTGTGAGTGCCTTGGTTGTGATGCCTAGGCTCAGTTCTTGACTCATGTATTGTAGTGCCTTAAGTTCTTTGATTTTGACTTTGCTTAGCTGATTTAACTAGAGAGTCGCAATAGATCCAATCCTAAGTGAGCTATGTGTCAATGTGAGTGTGAGATTTTTGTTGATATTTTGTGTATGTCAGTTAATTCCTAGAACGTGCCATATGTGTTTGCAAAGCGAAATAGTAGTTTTATTCAGTTTAGGATGTGATAGAGGTATTTCTTTATTGAACCAGGTATATGTTTTTTCCCACCTAATTAATATGTATCCTAGCTAGCCCTTTTGAGCCTGTAATCCTATTTTCTTTGGCAACCTAACTACAAGCTTGAGCACTTGATATTGTTATGAGTTTGTGAAAAGGTAAGTGGAGGTATGGTTGGATTTTTGAGTGGAACTGAGGAAAATAGAGAAAGGTGCACAGTTTGAAAATTTGTGAAAGTCACTTGTAAGGAATTGAAAGGAAAAAAAAAGGAGAATTTTCTTGGGAAAAAAAATTAGAACTTTGAAAAAAGAAAGAGTTTGTGTATGTATTAAAAAGAAGAAAACAATATTAATTCCTAGCTAGTGGTATGTTCTCATTATGTTTGTGCTTAAAAAAATTGGATTTTTGTGCTATTATTTTTGTGAAGGTTGGGGTTGATTCAACATAAGTGTGGGGTTTGAATTGTTAATTTATATGTATTAAAGTGCTCAAAGAAGTGTAGTCACTATATCCAAATGTATCCTACCCGTCCCGCGGCCTACATTACAACCAAATTAAATTTTACTTGATCCTTCACTGAATAAGCTCGAACTCGTAGAGTGTTACACTACGAGTAAGTCTATGGTACATCTTCTGTGGCACATGAATTTTGGTTTTGAGAATGAGCGAATTCTTTCTATCTTGAGTTCTTAATTGTTCTTGAATGTTATTTTGTGTGGAACTACTCTCTATTATTCGTGTGAGGGCACATGACCTGCGAATGAAAGGTAATGTCTTTGGCTTCTGTGTTAGAATAAGTGAGGGGGCTGAAAGTATTGGTACTTTTGAGTTGAGTCTTGAGGCTAGGATGTTACGATATGGTGCTTAGTCTGTTTTAAATATTCTTGGAATACTGGGTTAGGGAAGTTGTTTGATGAAAAGGTCGTCTCTATGTGAAGTGTAGTGTGATTGCTCGGGGACGAGCAATGGTTTAAGTGTGGGGTGTTGATGGTAGGCTAGGAACTCGTGTTTTAGCTACATTCACACTCTAATTACTATACGTTGATGGTATTTGAGCCTAATTGTTAGTACTTTAAAGTTATTACATATGTTATGTTGTGTAGGATGTGATTTCGAGTGAAGAAGCAAGTTTGAAGCTAAAATGGACGATTTGGAGCTTTGAAGTCTGAGTAGAAACCCAAAGAATTAAGCTGGGATCGTGTTCGGGGCTTGAGGACCAAGTCTGGATGTTAAAAATTGAGAAAAAAAATTACTCTGGAAAAAATGTACTACCGTGTCGCAGGGCACAACATGCTAGTGCAAAATTCCTACAGAGCGAAAAAAACTGCTCTCTGAACTTTCCCACTGGCGCGGCGCATGGGGCGACGTGAGGCGTGCCACGCTTGTTTAATTTTTACAGTATTGTCCCACTTCGGCTTGGAAAGGATAATTCGTCCAGGCCTATTATTACATGGTATAAGTACATCAAAAATATGATTTTGGAGGACTTTTGACCTACGGAAGATTGAAAGAGCATTGGAAACTCGAAGCACAAGGATTCATTATTTTTTCCTCAACTCAACACTCGAATTTGGATTAAATTCATATTTATTATTATTCAACTTTATTTGTGATGACTTTCTCCATGATTATGGAGTAGTTTACCTAAGAGTTTGACGGATATGGTATTTTGATTGATATTTGTGGATTTTAACTCTAGATCATTGCATGAATTTGTTTATGGAGCTTTGAATTGATTGCTACTCTATTCATCAGTTTATTTGATCGAAAGAGAAATTTTTTGGTGATTATCTTTGCATTATTTTGTTTGGTTTAATTCAGTGATTCTTTTCAATAATTGAAAGAGCTTGTTGAATTGTTGATTAAACTAAGTTAAGAGAATATTCGAGAGACGTTTTCCTAAAGACTAATCCATTAACGTGGTCTTGCATATTTTCATAGCGATTTATATTAATTCACCTCGTAGAGTTAAGATTTAATCGAGAGAGGAGTCTTGGCTATACGTTTGAACTAATCATCTAGTGAATTAGCAAGAATCATTAGAACATTAGAGTGGATTGAACTAGAGTTAGATCCCGAATAGCCATCTTGTACATATCCTGTCACGGCCCTTATTTCTCCCATTGATTATTTCAGTGTTGCTCAACTCTTGTCTTTCTGTGTCAATTGTTAATTGCTTTAGTTTTAATAGTTAGTTTTAGTTCATAATTATTCCAACCAAAGTGACAATCATCCTAAATAGAATTTAAACCAGAAATTACTTGAACATTATTTAAATTCAATCTCTATGGAGATGATAATTAAACTATACTATCGTTGACTTGCGAGCATCAATTTTGTGTTGTGTTTTGCGCTCGTTTGGACTCCGAGAGGAGACACCATCATGGAGAGCAGATCCGCGAGCTCTACTTTGGGCAAGGGCACCTTGTAACACCCATCTAGCCTCCTCGAGGTCCTCTAAAATATCAGTTTTGGGGCAGATGATAGAACCCCCCCGAAGTCCAAAATCAAACAAAAAGCGGAGTAAACAACCTTTTCATCAGATTACTTGTGTTCGTACAAAGATAAGAGAAACAAAGACTTGGTTTACTGTGATGTTTGGCCTTCCACCCATATTTGGGAGACATCTCCTTCCATCATCGAGATTCTGGAGTTGTGATATCCTGAATTTTCTTAACCCACTGATCCAAGTCTTGAACCCATGGTGGTTCCTATCGTGTAGCTGAAACAAAAAAAACAAGAGAATCAGTAACAACGGGAAGCAATATTTTCACGAAGAAAGGAAGTGAATGACATAAAACTTACGAAAACGATTCCATGACTCGGGAAAAGTTTGAGTTGTGGCCGGGATGATGTCCCTGGTAGCGATGATGACGAATAGTTCCATCTACCCATAATCGTTGTCATTATCTACACTGGTGAGAAGAGCGTTGTGGCCATGCTTGCTAAAGTTTATTACTCCCCCAAAAGAAAATTTGGGAGAGTAAAGTTTCATCATGTGCACAAGAGATAGGGTTTCCCTTATTTCCGTGCATAACTGGCAAAGGCAGGCCACCGTCCGCCATATAGATGGGCCTACTTGTGCTAAGTAGACCTGATACCGGTGGCAGAACGCCAAAATTATCGGGTTGAGCCCTTCACTAGACCCCAGGGTAAATGGACCCAAGGTAAAGGGATACATATAAACATACGTAAACCCCTCCGTAGAGAAGGTAACCCGCTCTATCATATCCAGGGAAAGGATTTCAAGATCGCGGCAGTTGCAGTCCTCCTTCTCAGTTGGGATTCTGGAAGGGCGAATGGAGGAGGGGTACCTCCTAACTAGCTAAGTCCGTGAAAAGGCGGAAGGAGCCTTTTCTTGAAAGTCGTTGGCGGTACTGAGATGATGTGGTATTATGGTGCTAACAGTGGGAGGTACCAGTGTTTGGGCCTTCACCCTCAAATCTGCTTTTGGCCTCCACCGAAGAGACGACCAGTGTTTTCGAATAAAGCAGTGAAAGAAGCTATGGTAATGAAAGGCCAGTAAAACTTTTATTGAGAGAGTTAGAAGAAGATGGATAAATTCCTAAGCAAAATCAAAGAGAAAGAAAGACTTTTAAAAGTTGTAAAAGTGAAGAACTAAAATGTTGAGTAGCAAGGAAGTTATAGACGGCAAAAATCATGAAACATGTGTTTGGGGTATTAAATGCGAGAACACGTGCGTCCTTTCAAGCGTCAGAGACTGTTCAGGAACTTTTCCTTCAAGAAAGGAATCTTCACCAACTTCCCAGTAACACAAAGATATGTCACTGGAAAGGGACTATGTGTATGGGGTAAAATTGGTTTATAACAAATGGTCGAATAGTAACATGGCACATGGAACCGAAGATAGGCAAAGGGCAAGTCAAGGAATAACTAATGCTGAATACAATGAATTTAATCAATATCAGATAAATCCAGATGTGAGAAGATCAAAGGTTTGTCATCAGATAGCATTTAATGAGGGAATATTTACTAACATTACATGAGCGATCGTTGTAGAGAATATTTGCATTCATGGTCTGTCGTTACTCATTCATCAATGACTCTTTTATTATCATTTAAGAGGAGTTTGATCCTAGTATCTTATTTCACTAGGTAAATCTATAAATAGCAGGCTCAGTAGCCATTGTAGAGAGACGAAATTTCCTGCATACAAAGACTTTATTTTACTACTTTTGTTCTCAATTAAACAACTTTATTTGCACTTTATCGTTACTCTCACTTTTGTCATCGGAGGCATTGCGTTCGGTACCAGGCTTGTCATCTTCTACAATTTCTCAATTTTAATCTTATTTCCTTATTATTTTTTAATCAAATCAATTCGCTTGTCTATAAACAACATAACAAATTTTAACTATACGGTTTTGCGGGTAAACACCTGCGAGCATAATTTACAAATGAATTAAGCAAATTGATAAAAAAATATATATATAAAATGGATATAAAATTTCTTGAAGTATATAAAAGTGAACTATCTACTCCATATTTATATTATTACTAGTTAGAGATAGCCCGCGCTGAGCACGGGCCCAATAACACTGTGCTTAATGCAGAAGATTTTCACAAAAATTTGAGGTCACCCAAATAGAAAGTAACAGTTCTTATTCATGCATTGTAACAGCTCTTATACAAGCATCGTTTGCCCCTAGGCGTTGCTCTTTTCTAGTTATATTGTGAAGTAGTAATTTTGATATAAATTTATGGCAAGTTAAAGTTATCTGAATGTTAAGTTGCAAGTTAGTGTTTATTTATTTCAAAAATCATGCAGATATTACTTCTAACCCTATTGTTTATATAAATAATAATGATGTCACTTGCCTTTAAAGTTCATGCAGTAATTTTTGTAGTATATTAAAAATTTGGATTTAACTTGTTGACTTTAGTAACTTTTCATTGTTTTAATGCCTTTAAAACTTTGAGCCAAAAAAATTAATTCAGTTATAATTGTATTTTTCTTTTAAATCCCTTACAAGGTACTGAAGCAACTGCAATATTCTTGAACATTATAGTACTACCATTTCGTAATGTAGTTGGTATCTGTAACAAGCTTATAATTTTATTTATAAGCGGTGGATTTACTCTGTATGCAGTAATTTATATTTTATGCAATTAAAATAAAGATCATTTAAAAAGCTAATCACATAGAAATGTCCAAACCAAAAAAAGGTTCTTCTTTTTGTAATAATTCCCGCATAGAAAAAGAAGTCCTTGACCGTAACAGTTATAGCCTCAGTCAATGACATATGGATAATTAAACCAATACCAGCTCATGATACAAGTACAAACTTTTAAAAGTCAAAGACATAAATTTTAATTCCAGTCAGGCTGGAATTCTGCTGGTTTATGTCAGAATGTTGATCATATTATCTCTGCCTATTTAAGTAATTACATATGTTATGTTAAAGCTATAGGTGACTATTTTCTAATTTGAGTTATTTTCTTAAGGAAAAAACATATGACTTTCCAGGAAGGGTCTGAACTAAAAGAGAAATTCATAATCATAATGTATATGCCAAGGCAAACACTTGATAGCTGATGTTTGACCAAGATTAATCTATTTGAGAAAGGAGAGAAACAGAAGACACTTTAAAGATAGAAAAACTTCATTTCAACATTTGAAATATCCAACTCTTTTTTCATACTTTTGGTGTAAAATGTAAATCTTTGAATATAAATAACATAGACTAATAATAGATTTCATTAATTCTCTCAATAGCAAGAAGCACCGTTATGCCTTTGGTATTTTGTCAGCTGAAATCTGTTGGTCTATGTCTGATTAGTGCGTAAAAAAGATATTAACTTGCTTATTGAGAGAGAAAAGCATCAGTTTTGGACTTATATATGATCGATTTGTTTGAAGATCAAAGTGATTCAGTGAGCTTTGGATTGGTAACCCTCTGTGTTATAATTTGTTTTCTGCTGAATTGGTTGTTTTCTCATCTGAGAGACCGTAGTAGTGCCTTCTTTTGCTTGTGTAATATCTATACATGAGACATTTTCTATTTGTGGGTTTGACTTGTAGGATTATGATGGAATTTTATATAATTGTATGAAGCATGACGGATTTTGTCATTGACATTGTTATTTCTGCTAATGAATCCGGTTTTCGAATTGGAGTTTAACTTGCACAGATTGTTGCAGGCATACCTAATGAGATGTTGTCCAGATCTTTCTGTGATGGATTCTCATCTTGAAGTTCCAATGCAATTTGCAAGCTGAATCCGTGAGCATTCACAAAGAAGAAGAAGAAAAGATTGGACGTAAGTAGCAGAGAGAAGATGGATGTAAACAGTGTTGCAAGCATCAGAGAAGATGAAACCTAAAACACTTCAAGAGAATGGTCGAAAAGAAAAGCAAAAGGAGTGTATCGGTCCTTGGCATGATCGTGATTTGTGTTGCTGTAAGCAATAGACAGCTGGAAAAAATGTTTGATTTAAGTACTCATAGGTTTTTGACATAACAAATCACACGATGTAATTTATGATAAAGCTGCATAAGTATTCCTAGGATTCTTAACTACACACTTTATCTTTGCGAGATTCTATTAACCCTATTAAACTATTTTAAAGTAAAATTATTTACACCTTAAAGCTTACGTAGCAGAGTGTGTGTACTTCCAAGAAAAAACGATATCAAGTTTTTTCTTTTTTTTTGCTTTTTTACATTTTTAGTGAGATATATAATTTCTTACTTTTTTTCCTTTTGCTTTGTCTTTCCTTCTTCTCCTCAACTTCGCCATTCCCGTCAATAACATACAGCACTTGCCGGCGATTTTTATGGCCTTCTTCTTTAATTATTTTGGTTAGTTTTCTTTTTCTTTCTCTCCCTCTCAAACGCAGAAATCACTCTTTCATAAAAAAGATTTATACATATGTGAAGCAAAACCACTCAAATTTGGATATATCCATCACTGGAAAAAAAAAAAATTTGCCGGAAAAAATAAAGTTTTTGAAATTTCAAGCCGGAAGAAGCCTTTTCTTATCTTGCAGACACACATATACTCACATAATTCACTATCACTCGGCTCTTAATCATAAGAGCCACTATTTATACGCCATCACCTCAATAGTCATTTAAAGGTCTCAGGCCTAGCTTAGCAGCCAAAAAACAAAAGGAAGAATAGATCAGGGGTCAAAAAATAGAACATGGATTGAAATTTTGTTGCTTAGTTTGGTGGTGACGAGAGTAAATAAAAAAGGGAAAAGAAAAAGAAGAAAATAAGGAAAAGAAAAATAATTTTTGATAAAATATACATTTGTCTAGGGTGTGTAGTTCACCTCCCAAGAGAAATCTGGTTGTAGTATTTCAAAGATAAATTTATCCTATTTTAAAATAGTTTAGAAAGAATAATGAAACCCGCAAAAATAAAGTGTATGGTTAAAAATTCGGCTATAGATCACGGATACTTATGTTCCCATGAGTCTTTTTGTATCATTCCCAACTTATCTCTTTTATGAAGATCTCTTTCCTTCTAAACTTTGCAGGAATCCAGTGGCCTTAGATGTCGTAATAGGGACTTTGCAAGATACTGATTTGGAGGAGCATTTCTCTGACAACAAAATATAAGAGTCTTCCATTTTATGTCACATGCCAGGCGAATTGTATTTATCGAGACTTCGTTGCGGAGGCTATGTTGCTGAGCGCATTACCTTTTCTTTTTGGATCCAATTCTAAAACAACACAGGAATTGATATACTTTACCGAAAATAGGATCAATATATTTTTGACATCAAGCTTAAAAATGCAAGATCTCGCCTGTGCTAGCTCCTTGGTATTTTCTGCAATTCTAGCATAGGTATACTGAAATGACTAAACAATCAATTAACTACCGGAATTACCAATAAACAAGCAACAACCGCTTCAAAATCTAAATGTTGGGCCCGTGCTGGACAGGCCATGCCCCATCTATTTCATCTAGAAAACCTGGCTGATTCCCTGAAATCAACTTAGTAGGTTCATATGGCTTAGGTTAAATAATTCTGATATTTTATCTATTGTCCTCATAATAAATCAAAAATTTATACTACTACTTTTAATATACTAATTTTGCAAAGAAAGAAATAGATTAAGGTGCAAACTGTTAAAAGAAAACTATAAAGCGCAAACACAAAAGGCCGCATACATTAAAGGTGTAAATTAAGAGAATCCGTCTACAAACTCTTAACAAGTTATAACTTGTGTGGCTGCACCTGAGCTAGGGTTTACCATGCACACAAGCATAAATATGTAATTTCAAAAAAAACTTTTCTTAACGAAGAGAAGTATGCTCCATAAATTTACGTTCGCCTTGGCTAATTTATAAATAGCCTAAAACAGTTCCTAACATAATCCTGAATTTGAGCCAGATGAGTACATTCTAATTTTGTGATCTACAAAAACGGATTCAAACAGTTTTTCAAGAAAATTAAATATGCCAATAAACTACCTTATTTTGCAGGAATAGTTTAATAAGATATTTATAACAATAGATTGCCAAAACCGGATTCAAACAGTAACTATTTTGCACAAAGTTACACCACATAGTGTCTAAAATGTTAAATTGTCAAACTACATTTGTCAGTATTTACTTTTTTGGAATACAAAAATCAGAATCAGATAAAAACTCATGAAAAAGGTCTGATGTTAAGAGACAGTGAAATATACAATACGAGAGAACAGATAAAGCTCCAAATTTGATTAAGATTGTGAGAAATATATTCATGAGCTAGAAAACATAGAGTTCACAGGAGATCCAAATAATGTGGAATTGTGGGGGGTATCCATCTGTCACCGCCTATGAAATTCCTAACAGTGAAACTTGATGCGACCTTTGGATCATCGGTGGCGACTGCCCACTTCACACGTCCCGTTGTATCTGCACCTGGTCCTCTATTTCTATATTCCATATAAAATGGGCGGACTAGGGGCATTCCCTCGAAGTCTATCCATCCTCGTGGATTTATCAATAGGTCAATATAACTTTGCAGAATCACAGTTCTTGAGAAGTTACCCCATGGGCGACCTAAATACATAGTGATATTACCTGCTTGCTCCAAGTCCGGGGTTGCTTTTAAGGTGCAGTTTTGCAACACTAGTCCAGTTAGCGTAGTCTCAAAATCTCTCTGTTGTGCTGTGATGGCAATATATTGGCCGAGCAAAGGCTGACGTACTTCAATCAAACAATTTTGGAATACTGCAGCTGCATCACCGCAGATAAAGTCTATGGTGCCCAGGATATCACAATCCCTATAAAATTGTCTACCGTACTTTGTGTATAGAGTATCTTGATAACCCTCAAAACGGCACTGGTAGAAGGTAACCGAATCTGCTTCCGCTCTTAATGCTACTGCCTGTAGCATTTTAGCTCCAGCTATGTTCCTAAACGTGATTCCTTGGGCTACAAAGCCTTGGCCATTCACCCCTGAAAAGTGAAAACCAGTTGACAGAATCAATAGTGCGCATAATGCCAAGGAATAATCTACTGTTAAAGAGAATAATTTGAGAAATTAATTGGAACAAAAAAAAAAATTGATTTACGCACCCACAGTTGCAGTATAAATTGTCCCGATGCCCGCACCATAACTCTTATTTCCGGATATTATGGTTTTGTCCATTCCTTCTCCGATGAAAACTATGTTCGTTTTCCAGCTTTCGATTTGGACGTATTCATTGTAGATTCCTTGCTTTATCTTGATGTAGTAATATGTAACGCTGTTGTTTGGAGCTGCTGAGACTGCAGCCATTATTGTCGTATAATTGCCCGAGCCGTCTAGTGCTACTATTGCATTAGGAGGTTGTGTTAATTGTTGGCATCCTCCATAGCATAAAATGGTTAACCAAATCATGACAAAAGTAGTAGTGAACCTCATTGATGCAGTTAGTTATATTCCAATTGTAGAATATCAAATTAAAATCGTATGGCCAATAGGACGGAGAAGATACTGAAAATTGGAGGAAGTTGAACATCAATATATAATATATTACTTTCCTAATATTTAAGACTCTAAAAATAATTAATTCTTTGCATAATTAAATCTTTCCTTATTTAATACGTAGGAAGACCTAATATTTAGCACTTTAAATTAATTATTTTCTAACCTTATACAACTACAAGGTTAAACATCATTAAGTAGTATATAAAACCTAACCTATGGATTCTTTGACTTTATTTCTCTAATTTATTACTCGATTTAGTTACATACTTGAAACTATAAATTCCCAACTTCTTCTCTTATTATTTTAAATTTTCTATAATTAAATAAAATTTTGAATAATTTATACATAAGATTTTGAAGTCAACTAATTAAGCTTTTTGTCCGCTTTTAGTTTTGGTAAATCAGTCACGACAGAAACATATACTAAAGTAACTTTCACTAGGATTCATAGGAAGGAAGAGTTGTAGTTGAGGAGGACTAACTAACAAAGGGGTAAAATTGTGAAAGAAACGTGAATTGAGTTAAAATAAAGGGTAAATTTCATAAATAATCATATACTTATGTTGTTTTTAAAAGTTTAATCTCTTAATACGAGAGACATATGCAATGCGTATACACTAAGTTTTATATATATATATATATATATGCCTGGTATAATCGTAATTGTAATCATTAATAATATTTTTAGGCAAAAAAGAAAAACTGTCGTTTATTTCCATTTTTTATTGGCTACAGATTCTCTTTTGTTTAGGTTTAGAATTCTTTAGGCTTTTCCTTGTTTGAGATTAGGTTTCTTTTAATTGCCGTGTGGGTTTCCTTTAGGTTTAGGCTTCTTTAGGTTTTTCTTTGTTTATTTATTACTGCCGTCTGGCTTTTCTTATATTTTCCAATGTTAATTACTGCCGCAGGTTGAATTACTTTTGAAGGTTTAAGATTCTTTTATTTTGTGTCGTTTCTTTGTTTATGTTTAGGATTCACTTTAGATTTCTAGAATTTTAAGACCAAAATAATTTACATACTTTAAATTAAAGTGTCAACAACTTACTTGCAATTTGAGGTAAACTTTTTAACCTATAATCTATTCTTGAAGTTATGTAATAATAAATGCATTCTTGAAAGATTGTCAATTGTATTTTTTTTTTTTAAACAATATTTTGATATACGATCATCAGTTTAAACTGTTTAAATTGACTTATTTTTGCATAGTTCTAGAATTTTAGGACCAAAATAATTTTCATATTTTATAAATTTTATCAGAAACTCTTGATATTATCGACAACTTACTTGTAATTTGAGGTAAACTTTCTAACATATAGTCCGCTCTTGAAGTTATATAATAATAAACGTCCGTGTATTCTTGAACACAATTACAAATTGAACGGTTGAAAATTATGATTTGTATTTACAATATCTTATTTACAATCATCAGTTTAAAACAGACTTATTTACAAATTGTGCATAGATTGTTTGGGTCATTGCATTCGTAACTTAAAATTGATTTTCAACATTATCTTTTTGGTTTTCACTTTCTGTTTCTTTGAGTATAAAGAATTTATATTAGTAGTAGGTTTACCCTTATCTTCTATAATTCTAATATTCAAGTATCGAAAAGCATCACTAGGGATTCAGCAGGGGTTTTCATGTCTTTGTTTTACTCCTATCGACACTACGTATCGTAGACTTTTCAATGTTAAATTTAATAAAAGTAGGTAAGCACTTCTAATGAGCACTTCTAATGAACTTTCGTGAACGAAAGGTAAAATAAAAGGTATTTACATGAGTAATTAAATCTGCTTTGCATCAGTTGAATACCATACGAAATAGCTAACTCAATTTTGTAATTCAAATAATTAGTGGTATTATAAAATAATTTGTGTATGAGAAGTGTGTTAAAATCAAATAATCATCGGTCTTTCAAAACAAAACACATACATGAATAGTAACTTTCTGAGGGAAATTGATAAAAGCTAAACCTCATATTATTTAGCTATATTTATATTATTGTGTTCTACTGACATCATAAGTAAAGTTAGATTAACAATAGGTCTCATGTCCTGCTTAAAAAAAATATCAAAGTATGCTCTTAGTTAAGATACCTAACAAATGGAATTTTTCATTTAGTTATTACTATGCAGGACTTGTTGCACTTAGTATCTATACACTAGGCAATCCTTACATGTATGACTATATGAATGGATAGAGAACGAAATCTCTTCAAGACGGAAACAAAAGTACAAACAATTCATATAATGCTAATTACAGACTAGAGATATAGAACAATATTACATTTTGCTCGTGGGAAAAGTCTAAGTTTAAGTTGAACATATTGAAAGATAATTGAGGACTTTTATGTTAAAAAGTTTTTTTTTTTTTTTATTGAGTTAGCCATGGAGGATCAACATTAATGAATATCACAAGCTTAAAATTTATTCTATAATAACTCAAACTCAAACACATTTTTAATATATATAATATTATGTGATTTTTAAAAAAAATTATTTAGCGAGATGGGGTACACGCGCAAAGCGCGCACCCTAGGACATATATATAGAGAGAGGTAGGCCTAAGAAGTCTTGAGGAGAAGTTATTAGGCGGGACATGGCGCAGCTGGAGCTGATTGAGGACATGGCCTAGATAGGAAGGTGTGGAGGTCAAAGATTAGAGTGGAAGGTTAGTAGGTAGTCGAGCGTTTCTCTTTGTCTTACTCAATTCGCTAGCGTTAGTGTTAGTATGTGACATCCTATTATTCATAGATTGCTATTATTACCTAGAGTTTAACTGCTTTCTTGGATTTGATCTTATTTTATCTTGTTGTTATCCCTACTTTGCAATTACCTTTTCTTTTTTCATCCGTTTTCCAGCCGAGGATCTATAGGAAACAGCCTCTTTGCCCACCAGGGTAGGGGTAAGGCTGCGTACATTACTCTCCCCACCCACTTGGGAAATTACTGTTTTATACACACACATACAAAAAAAAACTCACAAGCACGAAGACCCTTAACGAAATATCATTAGCCTTTTTTACCCTTTAAAAATAGATTTTGATATTGAACGAAATTATATTTTATATTATTTTCCTCATATTTAGGACCTAAAATTTTAGTTGTTATTTATTTTATTTTTTTGAAATATTTATAAAATGCTAATATTTAATACTTTAAAATCAATTAAGATTTACCTTACATAAATTTTTTCCTAATTAAAGTATGTGATATATTTATATTAGTAGTATCAAAATTAGAAACTTTGAAGTCTAAACATTAACTACCACCACTTGTCAAGAAGACACGTAGATGGAGTTCTTGGGCATAAAGTTTGTGAAAATTTAGTATAATTTGTTTATGTTTTTCCCCTAATATTTAGTATCTTGAGATCAACTAAAAACTTATTTATTAAATTTATCCTCTTTATTTGAATTAAGTCCTAATATTTAGGATTTTGGTATCAATTAAAATTTAATCAAAATTAATTAAACTTTTATCTTATTTAAATCACCTATTAATGTATATCTATCTATATATTATATACTATATTAAAAGCACGAAGCTCCTTAAGCAAAATGCCATTCTCCTTTTTTGCTCTTTAAAATAATTTTACATTGGATAAAAGTGTAAATTAATAAATTTTTCTAATATTTTAGTGAAATACATTAAAATTTTGGTATAAAATCTTTTCTTATTTAAACTATATAGAAACTCCTGAGATTTAAGTTATATAAATTTATTTCTTAAATTTCTAAACATTAAAGTTTACTATTGTAAACTACCATAAGCACATTAGGACGAGTAATAAAATATTTTTAAATAAACGACATGCTTACGTTCAATAATAATAATTCATAGAATAATATATAACATAGTAATAATAACTTTAATTTTTAATTTACATATTTTAATTCATGGCCATATTAAATCACAAACCCAATTACAATATTTGACAAGTGAAACATAGATAAGATACTTAAATTCATATATTAAAATTAGCAGTAAATTGTACTCTAATTCATAAGATCGTTTAAACTATATCTTTCTACATATTTTTTTTAAATCTGTGTTTGTTTAAGTAGTAGAAAGTCAAATAATATTATTTATGTAATTTTTTAAAATTTATTCTCGTCAATAAAAATTCACGCATTTGAATGAACATAACTTTAAGAAAAGATAATCCAATTCAGCAATTAATTATTGTTATCACATTGTTAATACGTATTTGACAAATATACATTCATCCTTAATCGGTACAGATCCTCCTGGGACTGATATTCTAACGCTGTCATTTCAAAGATTAAAGGTGAATTCAAGGATGGCTACAATTATATCGAAATAAATCTTCTCTTAAAATCTAAATCCTTCTCTCACGTGTCACTTTTCACGTCTTAGAAGCATGCATGCATGCTTGTATTAATTAGAAATGGCTCCTGTTGTTTTCATTTCCCTATGTCCTTGGTTGGATGGGTTATACATGATCCTATTTTAGGGATAATTTGGTGGGTTGCATGGAAATTGTCATGATTCAATTTCTCCTATAGGTTGTGATGACATCCAATATTACCGTTAGATAAGCCAAATAGTGAACTAGACAGATTATTCCTTTTTTAATAAGTTTTCGAATAATTAAATTCCATTTAATAAGAAATTAAGGAGTAGAAAATTTAATAAATGAAGTGTAGACATCTGAGTGGCAACGTAGTGAAATAAATACTCCAAAATCACAAAATCTACCAGTGTATGTGCCAAGACCTGATGTCATAAGTGTATGAGCAACTAGTAGAATATACAAACTCTAACTAATGTCTGAATATAAAATAGACAGAATATGAATACAAAAGAGAGACTCCAGGGCTGCGGAACAGCTCAGGAAACAGCTCACCACTAGGCCTCGGGATATCTGGGATGCGCGTTGGTAGGACCGCCTGATGCACATGTCTCAAATCCTGCACGGTCAATGCAGAAATGTAGCGTGAGTACATAAATAACATGTACCCAGTAAATATCAAGTCTAACCTCGAAGAAGTAGCGACGAGGGGTCGACTTCAACACTTACTATGGGCTAACAATATGAGAATAGAAATTCTAAGTAAATATGGGTTACATAAATAATAACAATAATTCATTAACACATAGGAGCAAATATTTCTTTCACAATTTAATAATTCAAAATAAATTACTTTCCTTACAATTTGTAACTTTACAAGCCACAACATAATATTAGGTATGATTGGGCACCAAGTATTATTAAGCACGATTTATGTCGAGGTCGTACGACCCGATCTAGAATAATGTGTACACTATCGAGGGTCGAGAGGTACGAACCATCTATCTACTGCCGAGGTATTCGGCCCGCTCCACAAGAAGAGAAGATACTTTATAAGCATTTGACTTAACCGTTATTAAAGGCTAATACACAATGTATGCGAATTCCATTAGCTGTTTTTCACAATTTATTCAACAAGTTCTAATATAATTTAGACACTTTAATTAACAAGTAAGGTGCAAACAATTCAAGTAATTCATGATTTAAGTCTTAAACTATCTGGATATAAGCATAACTAGTAGCTACGCATGGACTCTCGTCACTTCGTACGTACGTAGCCCCCACAATTAGAAGCAACATTAATTTAAATCACCTATGGGGAAGATTCTCTTTTACAAGGTTAGACAAGAGACTTACATCGTCTCAAAGCTCACTTTCCGGTCACAAATTTCGCTCTAAAGCCCCAACTCGGTGCCGAACAATCTGAAACTAGTCAAATGTTATCTAATTTAATCAATACATGCTCAAAAGTTCATAATTTAACTATTAGAATAATTACCCAACCCAAATTGGAAGATGCCTAAAATTCAGTCCCAGGCCCACGTGTCCGGATTCCGAAAATTTTCGTAGATAAATATTACACATAACCTCATGAACTCAAATATATAATTTTCACTCAATTTCATAACTATTTTTGTGGTTAAATCCCATTTTTTTTAATCAAAACCTAGGTTTTTCATCTAACCCATAAATTTCATAATTTTACATGTTAAAATCAACCCATAATCTATGTATTAAACTCACATTTGGTAGAAATTACTAACCTTCAAAAGCTAGGTTGAATTCCCCCTCTTTAAAGCTCAAAATTCGCCCAATGGTGCAAGAAATGAACTCAAAAATAACCTAAGTCCCATTTTAACATGTTCTGCGCAGCTGCCCCCCTTCTACGCGAACGAGGACAGGGCCTCGCATTCGCGAAGGCAAACGGCCCAGGCCGCAGAATAATACACATTGCGAATGCGGAAGGGGCCTCGCAAACGCGGAGGCTTGCTTGGCCTACCCTTTGCGAACGCGAAGAATAATCAGTGGCCGCAAACCCAGCCCAGCCTCCTTTACGCGAACGCAGGTCATGTCACACGAACGTGAAGGCCACAGGTCCTAGACCTTCGCAAATGCGGGCTGGCTATCGCGAACACGAAGCACACAATTTCCCCAGATCCAATTTCCTTTATCGCGAATGCGTGGGTCCTTCCGAGTTCGGGAAAAAGGAAACCAAAACTGGAATTTCTAATTTCTTCAACTTAGCTCTGGGTGGACCGAAACACTCCCGAGCCCCACCGGGAGCGCGTCCAAATGCACCAACTTGTATGTAAACATAATACGGACCTGCTTAAACTCACGAAACGCGTAAAACAACAACCAAACTAAGAATCACATCCCAAAACTAAATCAATCTAAATTATGAACTTCAAGTTTTCAATTTGCTCTGAACGCACCGAATCTTACTTTATCTACTCGGAATGACACCAAATTTTGTGTGCAAGTCTAAAATCACCATACGGAAATATTCCTAGACTCGAAATCCCAAATGGACATCGATAACACTAAAACCTACTCCAAGCCAAATTTAAAGAACTCTAAAATCTTAAATGAGTCAATTTTCACTATTAAGAGTTGAAATGCTCCCGAGTCATCCAAAATTCGATCTGAACATATGCTCAAGTCCAAATTCATCATACGAACCTACCAGAACCGTCAAGTCCCGTTTCCGAGGTCATTTACTCAAAACGTTGACCAAAGTCAAACTTAGACTTTTTTGCCAACCTTATGGAACCAAGTGTTCCGATTTGAACTCGAATACTTTCAAATCCCGAACAAGCCATCCCCGCAAGTCATAAAGCAGTTAAAGCACATACGGGGAGTCTTATTTAGAGGAACGAGGTGTTAGAAAGTAAAATGACCGATTGGGTCGTTACATTCTCCACCTCTTAAACAAACGTTCTTCCTCGAACAGGTCTACAATTATACCTGGAGTGCTTAACAAGTGTGGATATCTGCTCCGCATATCCTCCTCGGTCTCCCAAGTCAGTGCAGAAGTATAGCATGAGTACATAAACAACATGTACCAGTAAGTATCAAGTCTAACCTCGAAGAAATAGTGACGAGGGGTCGATATCGACACTTACTATGGGCTAACATTATGAGAATAGAAATTCTAAGTAAATACGGGTTACATAAATAATAACAATAACTTATTAACACACAGGAGCAACAAATTCTTTTCCAAATAAATTACTTTTCTTACAATTTATAACCTTACAAGCCACAATATAATATCAGGTATGATTGGGCACCAAGTACTATTAAGCACGATCTATGCCGAGGTCGTACGGCCCGATCTAGAATAATGTGTACACTGCAGAGGGTCGAGCGGCACGAACCATCTATCTACTGCCGAGGTGTTCGGCCCGCTCCACAAGAAGAGAAGATACTTTATAAGCATTTGACTTAACCATTATTAAAGGCTAATACACAATGTATGCAAATTCCATTAGCGATTTTTCATAATTTATTCACAAGTTCTAATATAATTTAAGAACTTTAATTAATAAGTAAGGTGCAAATAATTCAAATAATTCATGATTTGGGTCCTAAAATTACTCGAACATAAGCATAATTAGTAGCTACGCACAGACTCTCGTCACCTCGTACGTACGTAGCCCCCACAGTTAGAAGCAACATTAATTTAAATCACCTATGAGAAAGATTCCCCCTTACAAGATTAGACAAGAGACTTACATCATCTCAAAGCTCACTTTCCGATCACAAATTCCGCTCTAAAGCCCCAGGCTGAACAATCCGAAACTAGTCAAATGTTATATAATTTAATTAATACATGCTCAAAAGTCATAACTTAACTATTAGATTAATTACCCAATCCAAATTGAAAGATGCCTAAAATTCATCCCCGGGCCCATGTGTCCAGATTCCGGAAACTTTCAAAGATAAATGTTGCCCATAACCTCAAAAAACTCAAATATATAATTTCACTCAATTCCATGACCATTTTCGTGGTTAAATCCTATTTTTTAAAATCAAAATCTAGGTTTTTCATCTAACCCATAATTTCCATAATTTTACATGTTAAAATCTACCCATAATCTATGTATTAAACTCACATTGGTAGGAATTACTTACCTTCAAAAGCTAGGTTGAAATCCCCCTCTTTAAAGCTCAAAAATCGCTTCATGGTGTAAGAAATGAACTCAAAAATAACCTAACTCCTGTTTTAACATGTCCTGCCCAGCTATCCCCCCTTCTACGCGAATGCGGACAGGGCATCCGCGAAGGCAAATGGCCTAGGCCCCAGAATAATACACATCGCGAACGCGGAAAAGGCCTCGCAAACGCGGAGGCTTGCCTGGCCTGCCCTTCATGAACGCGAGAGATTCTTCACGAACGCTAAGAATAATCAGCCGGCCACAGCCCCAGCCCCAGCCCAGCCTCCTTTACGTGAACGCGGGTCATGTCACACGAACGCGAAGGACATGGGTCCCAAAACTTCGTGAACAGGGGCTGGCTATAGCGAAAGCGAAGCACACAATTTCCCTAGCCCCAATTTCCTTCATCACGATAGCGTGGGTCCTTACGCATTCGCGAAGAAGGAAACTAGAACTGGAATTTCTAGTTTCTTCAACTTAGCTCCAGATGGTAAGAAACACACCCGAGTCCCCCAGTACCCAGTTCAAATGCACCAACATGTCCGTTAACATAATACGGACCTGCTCGAACTCACAAAACTCGTAAAACAACAACGAAACTAAGAATCACATCCTAAAACCAAATCGAACCAAAATTTGAACTTCAAGTTTGCAATTTACTCCAAACGCGTCGAATCATACTTAAAATATTCGGAATGACACCAATTTTTGCGTGCAAGTCTTAAATTACCATATGAAACTATTCTCAGGCTCGAAATCCCAAACGGAGCTCGATAACACTAAAACCTACTCCAAACGAAATTTATAGAACTCTAAAACCTTAAATGAGCCAATTTTCACTATTAAGCGCCAAAACGCTCCTGGATCATCCAAAACTCGATCCGATCATACGCCTAAGTCTAAAATCATCATACAAATCTATTGGGACCGTTGAATCCCGATTTCGAGGTCGTTTACTCAAAACGTTGACCAGAGTCAAACTTAGCCTTTTTTGCCAACCTTATGGAACCAAGTGTTTCGATTTCAACCCGAAGCCTTCCAAATCCCGAACTAACCATCCCCGTAAGTCATAAACCAGTTAAAGCACATACAGGGAGTATATTTAGGGGGAACGGGGTGTTACAAAGTAAAACGACCGGTTGGGTCGTTACAAAAATAATATTGCATAAGATATATTGGTATTGCATGGATTAGTAATGCATGTGTTAGTAATGCAAGTATTAATTATGCAGAAATTGTTTCTTATCCGCTGTTTGGTGTAGTATATTAAAATTAAAATGCATTGCATAATTTTTGAGAAAATTAGTTGTTTACAAAAATGATCTCCATATTCCTTAGCTTTAAGTGACTTTAAGCACAACTTGTCTTTAACCATGCTAATGCATGCATTAATAGCCTTGGTATTGCTAATATCATGGTTTGTTATGTATTAGTTATACATAGGATAATACCAAATAGGTTGTATAACTAATACTTATATTAGTAATACATAAGTTGAAAAAGTGTACCAAACAAGCGATTAGTAATACCAAAAGCTAATGCATGCATTATTTTCTCTAACACATCCTACCAAACGACCCCTAGTATCATAGGGTTAAATTTAATTAGCTTTAGTTATTAATTAGGCTTAAAATAACTACTTTTAGTATTACCAATTTTTTTTAGTCATATATAAGTAGTTTGTTCAGCTTTTTGCTAATTATTGGGAAAGTGTATAAGTATCGTCATTCGCCAACCTATGACCCAAGTTTCAATTACACAGTTTTCTTTTTGGGGGGTCCTATTACCCTTTTATACTATTTATAGTATAATTAATTACACCCTAAAGGCTTAAGTGGCAGAATGTGTGTATATCACTCTCTCCGAAAGAGTGAGAAGTTTTTAAAATATTACTCTTACTTTTATTAAAATTAAAAATATACTTTCTTACTTTTTCTTTTTCTTTCCTTTTTCTTTTTCTTTTTCGTTTCCTTCTTCTCCTCCGCTTCACTATTCCTGTAAACAACATACATCAATCGCCGACGATCTTTATGGCCTTCTGCTTTAATTATTTCGGTTAGTCTTCTTCCTCTTTCTCTCCCTCTCAAACACACAATTACACTTTCATTAAAAAAATTATACACGCGTAAAGCAAAACCACTCAGATCTGAAAATATTCATCACCAGAAAATCTTTTTTCTGCCAGTAAACACTATCACTCACCTCTTAATCATAAGAGTCATCGGTTTTATGCCCTACAATTACCGGTGATAGAAACCATCAAAAATACTACCGCCTACAATAGCCATTTAAAGGTCTTATGCCTAGCTTAGCAGCACAATAATAATAAAATTGAAAAAGAGAAGAGAGAAAGAAAAATATTTTTTTTACTGAAACATACACTTGTCTAGGGCGTGTAGTTCACCTCCCAGCAGTAATAAGACCCTCAAAAATGAAAGTGAATAGTTAAAACTTCGGTCATAGGTTGAGGGGTACTTATGCATTTTCTCCTAATTCTTTGTTAAAACCTTTGCTAAAGAGTAATACTTAGAAATTTCCAGATTGGCAATATAATAGAGAATTGAACCACCATATGGCGAGGAATTCTAACTCACTTAGCTTCGCGGCTTCTATTTTAGAAAGCAGACAAAAAATATTCTTTAAATTTGGAGGGACTAATTGGGATTGGATCACTAATGTTTTGTTTATAAATGTCTAATGAACCGTTAGTTTGGAATCTTCAAAATTCAGCTGCTACAATTGGCATACTTCTCTGTGATGTTAATCGAAAGAGGGCAATAGATATTAAAGTGTGTGTGTATAATAGTGATTAGAGTGTTAATTATTTGCACAAACAGTTCCTATCACACAACTGAATCAGACAATTAGGAATCTATTAGGTAAAATGTACAAGTATTCCCTGAACTAAAGCCGAAACTTCAACTACACACTTTATTTTTGACCGTATCACCCCCTAAACTATCAAAAAAGTAAAATTATTAACCCCTAAATACTGAGGTAGCATAGAGAGTGTGTTCCACTCTCTTTAGGAGAGTGAGAAGAAAAAAAGTAAAAAAAAAAAAAAAAATTGGTTTTATAATTTTCTGTTACAATTAAAAAAATCATTCTCTTCGTTTTTCTTTTTTTCTTTTCCGGCGAAGACCATGAACGCCGATGACCTTCTCGGGCGAACTAATTTTTTCTTTCTTTTATTTTTCCTCTAATCTTCTTCCTCTCACTCCCACCACCGATCCTCGACACCATAACCACCACCTTCACCTTCACCTTCCCCACCTCCTCTTTATTCTTCACCCATCGACACCACTATCACGGCACCATCATCATTACCCAAACACAGATCTTATCTTTCCAACTTTACACCGAGACATATGTAGAAGTCACCGAAAAAAATATCAAAATTGGAACTCACAATCGGTAACAATAAACTCCCC